>VNJV01017514.1:0-21258 GCA_008042635.1 Drosophila nikananu
CCCCCAAAAACGATCGAAAAGATCGAAAATCGCGCGCCTTCGTCGCACGTAACTGAATATATATATTTCTCGCGCAACCACTGGGCTCAGGCCACAAAAATCCGCCAAAATTCTACACCAACAAACTTTAATCAGCCCCGAGATTTCGCTCCAGTTCGCAACGGCGACCACAATGCCCTACAACGGCGCTAGCAACGGCAGCGGCGGTGGAGGCGCCAGCGGCGGCGGCGGAGGAGGGGCCACCATAGTCGTCACCGAGGGGCCGCAGAACAAAAAGATCCGCACCGGTGTCCAGCAGCCCGGCGAGAACGATGTGCACATGCATGCTAGGGTGAGTGTTGCATTATTGTCAATATATATTAACAAATTGCAATTGTCCAAAAGACCCAAGACACTCGGCATAAACCTAGGATTTCGATTAATATGTTTGATTGTGAGGCTAAACTATATTTTGAGGATCTTTTAAGTTATCCTAAGATCACATTAAAAGGTTTTATAAATCTAAATACTGGTCTTAAAGGTTATAATATTTGTGAAATACATTTTCTTCGTCATATTAATTGTCAGAAAGCGAACTTATATTGTAAAGTCTTGATTAAATATTAAACATTAATAGAAAATCTTTCCATTAAAAATTTCTTAGTTATAAAAATCTTGTAAAACCTTGTTCAAATATTAAATCTAACAAATCTTAATATACAAATTTCGATCTATAAATCAAACGTGTTCTTAGTTATAGTATCTTTTAGAACTTTGGTCAACTATTAAATCTATCAGATTCTAATTATATAAAGAGGATATATTTCTAGTTTAATAAAATCAAACATCTTGTTAGTTATAAGAATCTTTTAGAATCCTGTCCAGTTAGTAAATCTATCAGATTCAAACTTTATAAATAGGAAACATATTCTTACTCATAACTACAGAAGAATATCCACCAAACTGGTGTTCTTTGGTTGCTTTTGATTTTTTCCAAGTTCAGAGATCCCACCTTTGCAAACCAGCAAGCTCTTGAGGTGGGTGATCCACCCTCATCAGATGCGTTTCCCGTGTTACTGGGCGTCCAGCCCGCAGCACCCATTCAATCAGCTCTCACCACCACCTTTTACCGCCTCCCGATCCCCTGTATACACTTTCGATGGTGTCCGCGGGGCTTTCGGGCTGCTGGCACTGCTGATAAATCCGGGGTGTTGGTGGTGACCATGAGTGGTGGTGGGTAGTTTGCTGCTCCGATTCTGATAAAGTTTTACGCGTTGGGGGTTGAACGGGCCGAATTGCATGGAGCTTATCGGGGAGTCGCGATTGCGATATCGTACAGTTTTATCTGAAAGAATACAGAGTTGATTTTGGTTTATTTTTCGTATTCAATATTGCCAGAAATCAGATTGAATAGCAAGCATAACTTGAATATACATTTTGCATAAATTTACGAGTTCGTTTATGTCAGAAAACACTTTTTGAATGCATAAAATATATGCTTTTATTGCGAAAATATGTATTTTTCACATATTTCTTGCTTTAACACTTTATGAAGTATTCACAGAATTTCTTGGTTTTAATGAGTTTTTTGGAATCTTGAAATTATTAAGAAACTTCCATATTCTGAATGGATTCTGTTATAAATATTAGGTGACTTTGGAGTAGAGTAAAAGGAGAAGGGATTTAATATTTTTTAAGCAGATCACAGTTTCATTTTTTTAAAACACAGTCTTTAGTTTTTCCAGGTTCCTGTTCTATGTCTTCCGCTGTTTCAGGTTCTTATTTTACCGATCTTAAGTTATCTTCCTATTATTATATTATAATTATTATAATAATTCCAAAAGAAACAGTGCCCAAAATTCGTTTAGCTTTTCTTTCTTCTGCAAAGCAATCCAGCACTCTTGGTGCAATTAGCTTGCAGCTTTCTCTTGCCGCCGGAAAACCATTATAATTTCCCATGGCCAGAAACTTGTGTTCTCACCCACGTCGCCTGCAGCAGCCACTGCGAACTGCAACTGCCGCAGCAGAAATGGCAACAGCAACAGCAAAAGCAGCGGCAACAGCAGCAACACTGTTGGCAGCAATTGTTGCTGCTGCTCTTGTGTTGTGTTTCGTTGAGGGTTGGAAAAATCGATTTCGTAGCGTTGTCGACTGGGAAACTCTCGTTTGTCTGCTGGCGACTTGCCGGCGCTTTATCAGCGCTACGCTGCGATAAAAATGTTGATTCTGTGCCGGGGCACAGCAGTCAATAATGGCCAAAAACGGGAGCCAGACGACGGGGGCTGCGCTCGATGGTTTATTGATTTGGTTTTTGGGTGGCATTCACAACATGGATATTACTTCATT
Organism: Drosophila nikananu; assembly: GCA_008042635.1. NCBI lineage: Eukaryota > Metazoa > Arthropoda > Insecta > Diptera > Drosophilidae > Drosophila > Drosophila nikananu. The sequence continues at coordinate 2,326 of VNJV01017514.1, forward strand.
TTTGGCAAAGGAAATTCTTGTTGTGTGTGTTTGCCGGCGGCGGCTGGCGCTGGCTGGCTGTGTGTGCAATGGAAATGAGAAGGAAAAGCGCCGGAGAGTGTGTGTTTTGAGAGCGACAAGCTCTTCTTGCGGCCGCGCAAAGTATGCAACAATTTTTCTCTTACTCTGCGCTCAAACAACGCCTAATGGGATGCTCATCGGGCAAATACTACATAAACATTATGTTGTGTATATATATAAGCCATATATATATATATTTATATCTGTCTGTGTGTGTGGCCTTTGAGCTGTTGCTTCCGTCTGCCTGGGCTGCTGTGAAGCTCCTAGTCGTCCTGGCTGCTAGTCCTGATGTGCCGCCGCCGTTGCTGCTCGCACACACTTGACTTGACAGCGCAATTAGCACATGAAGCAGCATCTTCTCGTCATTTCAAGAGCTGCCTTTTCCGCCGGACTGCTGCTGGTGGAGGTGGAGCTGCTCCGTTTGTCGCTTTTCCACTTGGCATCGTTTACGCTCTCGCTTTGACTGCCCTTGCAGCGTACGTACCTGTGGGCTCCTCCTTCACCATTTGTCATCCCTACTGGAACTGCGTACGTGCCCAAAAGGCGGAGGAGCATCAGGCCGCCAGTTGGTTGCTCTGCCATGTGATTAAGTGCACTCGTAGGCGGATGCGCTAAATCCCATGAACGAAGCAAAGGCAAAAGAACTTTGGCCCACTCGTCGTTGTCGTTGTCGTTGTCGTGTGGCAGGTTAAACGATTTAGTTCTTGCCCTTTCGCCAAAGCAGCCAGAGATCAGACATTGTGTCAGCCGCAAAGACGAGGGCGGCGGTTCGGATATATGGAGGAGCTCTTGGCGCTCGTGCAACTCTGACCCACTAATGGCAGGTTAAGCCCCAAAGTTGCGAAAGGAAAATCCAATAGAATATGCCCAAGTAGCTGTGGAACTTTGGGTATTCATTAAACTTAATCTTACAAAGCTCTAACAACATTTTAATTAGAATTTGTATCACAACAAATGTTTAAGATTCTCTATTAATAATTGAAATTATAGTTTAAAAGTTAGTTGATGCTAAAGTCATCTAAATTTTTAGAAAGCTAATCCTAAACTCTACATTTTCAGTTGGAAATGTTTATAGTTATTAAAGACAGATGTTTACTTTGTGATTCTGCTTATATTCTTTTTGCAACCTTTAAACATTTTCAATTTGCCAAAAGGCTAGGGCTTTTGTGATGCCATCTCCTGTCTGAAAATCCCATATGCAAGCCACCAAAGTCTGTCTGGCATCCGATAAAATCATCAACATCATGCTCGCGCGTCGTCTGTCATTTGCACTTTTCACCCAGACTCACGTTTTGCCTGTTTTTTGGGAAAAGGGTCAGGCGGCAGTCAATGCGTTTGAATGCTGCGACATCGTCACCGAAAACGCGACTTCCACAGCCGCCGCCGATGCGTCTGGCAGCGTGACGCATGCTGCAGCAGCAACACTGAGAGAGTGAGAGATCCACATCCACACACATGCACAGGGTTTCCGACATGGTCATGGCAAATAAATTCTGCATCCAGACCCCGCCCAGCCAGACTCCCGACAACATCATCCTCCTATCCTCGCAGCCATCCATCTATCCATCCAGACAGTTATAAATAGAGAAGGCAGCCGAGCAGACTGCAGTCTGACCAACGGACGATGCATCCTTGGCAGCCACTCCACACGACTCTACTCCACTCCACGCCACTCCTCTCCAGTTGCCAATGATGTATTCAAAAAATCAGAAACCATTTTTTGGTGGTGCGTAGCACGAATGCCACCCCCAAAACAGTGGAACCCAAACCCTGTCCTAGGTTTTGAACCTGCTAATGGATAGGATGCAACGGTCAGAGTGCATTTTCCACATACCCCTTTTTGCCGGGGGAGTCCTGCATTTGCAATGTTGTTAATTAAATGCATCACATCACCCTGACAACATCATGGGGGTTGGAATACATCTTCAATTTCGGTTTTGGCTTTTTCAGCGATCTTGTTACCTCTCCTTTTTTTTTTGTGCTGCACTGACCAGCAGCTGCTGGCTGGGTCGCTGGCCTTTTATTAAAGATAATTGATTTTTATTGTCTTTTGTGTTTCAAGTTTTAATTGCAAAAAGTTACCAGGACCTGGGACGGGTTGCGTTGCGTTGGGTGGTGTGTGTGTGTTTAAAGGAAAGGGTTGTTTGTAGTCCTTGTTGAAGGGGGTGCTTTACACCCTCGACTTGGTCCATCTCCCCCGTTGCAGTTGTGTAATTGAACTAATTGAAATTGCTGTTTGCCTTTGACTTTAAGGTAGAGGAGTGTCCTTGGCATACTCACTTTAAATCTGTTGGATTTTTTTGAGCCAACTGCATCCTCCTGACAGGCTAATTGGCCTGACTGAGCAGAGAAGAGGATGCCTGCCTAACTAAGCTCTCTTGTCTTGGTCAAAAACCAAGCCAGTATCTGGCTTTTTCTTTGTCTTTCCTCTTCCGATTCTGAGTCTGGTGAAAGCCTTCGAATTCCAGCAATTTATCTTGGTGGCGAGTTCAATCGGGCTTGGTTAAGGCTTCCTTGGTAAATCATCATTATGAACTCTATCATAGTGAAACTTAGCAATTGTTGCAACGACTTCGATTGTAGATTCTTGCGTATCGATGGCCAATTGATTTTAGGTTTTGTTTTATCCAATTTTCGGTCATAGGAAAAGAAATTCCTCGCCTGACTCGAATTTTAAATGAGACGAGCACACTGCTGTGTGCATGGTGAATAATAATGTTCTGCACTCATATTTCGGTCAAAGCCATCATAAATTCAAATTCGAATGGAAAGTCTTGTCCAGCGCACTAGAAAACAACTCGAAATATGTTTATGAATTCTTAAAGAGATCAAAGTACGTAAGTACAATGGAAAAACGGAGATTTTCCTACAGGCAAGGCCTTGAATTATTAAGACATTTGTTTTACATATCAAATTATATTTTCCCTGACTGAATTATTAAATGACTGTAGTTATATTTAATCTGGGATTAAAATTAAAAATTACCTAGCCAGAAATTTGTTTAGTTATTTCCCTGCATGCTAAGTGAATGTTTAAACTTCCCAATTGAGTAATCAAAAATTACTGCTAAAACAAGACATCAACCTGTGATGATGACAATGATGACGATGAAGATGAAGATGATGGTGCGGGCGTGGGGATTGATGATGAGCTCTTGCTGGCATTTCAAATTAACACCTTGTCATTATATTTTATTTCGTATCTCGTTCCCTGCGTGCCGGGGCAAGCGTAATAAGGCGATTTCATGGCATTAAAAATACATAATCTAAGACAGCGTAGAAGTGTTTCCAAAAATAAATTGTCAAGTTTGTGTTTTGTTTGGTTTTTTTGGTGTTTATATGTTGGTTTTAATACCTGGTACTTAACTAGAACTAGGGTATATTGTAATTGTTGTTAGTTATGGAAATTATTTGTGTATCTTTGTAATTGTATTCAAGGTAAAACGTGCAGTTTTAATTATAAAATTATATTAAATATACATTTCTTTAATATCTTTGATTGTAATGTATATTTTATATATTTTTATCATATTTATATTGTATTTTTTCTTAGTTACAGGTATTTTGAGTATATTTCTATATGTATTTAGGTAAAAGATGCAATTTTAATAATATAGGAATCCTAAAGATACATTTTATAAATATCTTTACAACTTTATTGTTAGAGAAATTATACTTAAAGATACATTCCAACCATAATAATCATCAATAACTACTTCAAGTGGCTATGAAACTTACATTTTATTAGATTCTTTTAAGAAAACAGGTATCTTATAGTCGGGGGCACTCAGATACAGCGTTCCTTCTTGGATTTCCTCGCGTATTAGCGGGTGAGGTTGTCGACTTAAACTCCAATTACAACAAATTATGAATCGTGTAGAGAGACAGCGAAGCAAGCATTTCTTGCGACAAGTTTTGTGCAAAAAGTTCAATTTATGTCGCGCTGTTATGTTCTGTCCCCCTCGCCTCCCTCCAGTTTTCCCCCCGCGGTGGCTTTTCTTCGCTTGGTTCCCCCTGCTGCTATTACCGCTGCTTTCTTTATGCCTCGTTCTTTTCTCTTTTTGTCATTTACTTACACTGCCTTGCCGTTTGTACGGCAGGAGGGGGCCACGCTACCCGAGGGGGGCAGCTGGGGCTGTCGTGTATTTGCCGGATGTCATGCTGGGTCTCCCGAAGGTCGGAAGTGTAGTTTTTTAAGTACACGTTTATATATAATTTGATATATGGCGCATTGTCATTTGCCATCGTATGCGGACATCTATATACACACATACGCGAACCGTCTTCAGGGGGGGAATATGATTCTGCAACTGTATCTGGAAGATACGAAATTGGACAGAAGTAAAAAAGATGCAGCAGAGGGGATTTCGGTTCTTACATTTTATTTTATTTCTCTTTTTTTTTTTTGTGTTCTTTGGGAAAATAGAACAAGAGTTGAACGAGGTCATCGGGCAATGTTTCTGTTTGGTCATGAGACAGACAATAAGCGAAATTGAAGTGAAAAGATCTGAGGCAAGAAGTGTTTTTAGAGGAGATTTAACTAGCTGAAAGGCAGGCAGAAGATCTCTGCTCAATCGAGTGTTAAAGTGTTACAATAACTTTAACTAAATAACCTTAAATTCAAATGCTATTTTATCTAGAACTAATATTTTTCAAATGGTCAACATAAAACCCTGTTTTTCGGTCCATTAAAGATAATCAACTGTTAATCTGACAGCATTAGCTGTTGCTTTATCTGCCAGAAATGCAAAAAATTCAGCTGCAAAAAGAGTAGATAATAGCGGAAAATTCATTGAAAATCCCCATAATCTCTTGTATCTACATACATTTCAATTACATAATTTTTTGTGTGTTTCCACCCGCCGCTTTTGTTGAATATTTGAGAAGGCCAGAGGCGTGCTGGGTTTAGAACCACCCCCCAAAAACCTTGACGCCCACTCACCCTGCTTGAGACTCCTGCCAGCTGCATGCCACACATTCACAGATACATTTATTTATTCATAGACGCACTTGCGTACCTAGTTAAGGTAACTTTTCAATTTGGTTTTTTTGTATTTTGGGAACTTTTACACTTTTCCAATGGCTCATCGGTTGCTTTTCTCGCTGACATGCGACATACTTTTAAATGCCAATTACCAGCGGCTGCTAACGGTTTGAGAACCGCTATTACCTTCCCTGGCGACAGTTCCCTATTGTTTTTTTTTTTTTTTGTTTTATTTATTCGTCGCTTCTGCTTTTTCAATATGCCACGCACACGTTCCTACTATCTGAACCCGAACCCAAACACAACAAGTCCCTGGTAATGCAGCACTTTAGAAACTTGCGTCAGGTACACTGGGAAATTAGGATAGTTAATCCTAATCCATTAGCCAGTTTCGTTGTGAAAAATTATAGGAATTTAATATTAGTTAAGCTCATTAATAAGATTGAAAAAATTCAATTGAAAGGGTATTTTTAGAGACAGGATTCGAACCCGCGAAGCACGATTTAGAAGACTCCTGCGAACGAGATGGAAAAAATAGGATAAGAGTGCCTCAAAACTCTCCTGTTTATCAATCTATAGTATAATAATTTTGGGAATATGATTTATACATATTTCAATAGTCTTAAGCTTTGAGTTATATAATAAAAAATAATCTGGTCACTCTAAAAAAAAACAAAGCTTCGTATTTATAATAAAATGGTACGATAATTTCGGAAATTTCATGTATATTTCAATTATTTGTACACAAATTTAAGGTTAATATAATCAAAAAATAATCTGCCCGCTTTATAAAATAATTTTAGTTAGACCCCCGACATTTTTCCCTGTGTACAAATGTGTGCGTGTGTTGGAGGCGGGGTGGTGTTTGGTTTTTAGGATGGGAGGACTGGAGGGATTGGTGGCGAAGAAGGTAACGCCGTGACTTGCATAGAAATGTACTTTTTTCTATCTCGTTTTATTTTTTTTCTCTTCATCGCCATCGTCGCCGCTGTAGTTCTCCGAATTCCTTTTCCCCAACTTTGGGTCTTTCCTAATTCGCTACGCTACAATTAGTTTTCATTTGCCCGTGCCGCCTTTGCTCATCGCGTTGCCTGCCACGCCCCCCAATCCTCCCACTGCTCGTCTTCCAGCCTCCCGCCCCTCCGGCGCCTATGTACATATACATATATATATTCTTTAGCTTTTGCCAGTTTATTTTCACTTTGAGTCATTACAACATTTTGCCATGTTCTTTCTGCTGTATTATTGCCATTATGATTATTGCGTGCCACGTTCTGGGCCATGGTGCTTGCTCCCTTTTTGTTTTGTTTTATTCTCCAGAAGAATTCTAATATCTTTTGGCCGTAATTTTTCTGTTTCACCCTGCTTTTCGCTCTTGCCTATGTCGAAATGAAATTCGTGAGTGAAATACGGTGATGCAAGTAAACAAAAGGCGCCCATAATCAACGAGGAAAAAGTTTTTCTCCTGGGCGGCGCATTATGAGCTTTTGGTTTTTGGTAGAGCTGCGTAAAAGTATCTTACGGGTAACCGAGAAACGTTAGCCATGCGAGTGGCTTCTCTCTGTTCTTGTGAGCCTGGCTATTTGATTCGTTTGCTGAATTTTTAATTATTATTTTTGCTGCTCCCCGAGAAGTGCCTGGCCTGGAATTTTTGGGGTTTTTGGCTTTTGGTTTTCGGGTCTAACCACTGACCAATGAAATTTAAGTCAGCTGCAGTCGAAGTACAACTACCAAACAATGTGTGCTGCTCTTGGAGTTTTTAAGCCATAACTTTCTGGTTTGCTCTGCAATTTTTTTGGAAGCCAAAGTTTGGAAAATGAAAAATAAACACCACACACAAGAAGAAAACGCATTGTAAAATCATTGCCAATGTAAGTTCCTCTTCTACAATATAAACTCTGCGAATTAAAATAGTGTAATTAGTTCTTTTTAGTAGCATTTTTTAAAGAGTTAACCTATTTTCTCTATCTTCAGATTGCTTTAAATGATAAATTCGCTTGGCTTGAGTGAAAATAAAAGCCACGTGTAAGTGGCTTAAAACAAAAAGTTATCGCTTTTGATCTTGCGACCCTTTTTGCCAGAGAAATTTATTCTCTATAAAGCTTAAGTTAAAAATAAACACAGCTTGTGTTAATAAAAACGTTCCTTGAAAAAATATATACAATATACATATAATTTAAATTTAACAAAAATACTATAAGGCTCTCGATTATATTTGTTTTCAGTGCCCAAATAATCCGCTTGAATTCATCTAGGGCGCTTTCCTCGTACACACTCCTTGCAAATTTCACAGATACTTTTTGCACTTCACTTGCATTTAACGACCTGGCTAATTGATTCAGCTATGTGCACGTCATAGAGATTGTTATTAATCATTTTGCTGGTGTTTAGCATCTATTTAACCCGCTCCGCCTCCGGAATCTCCTCAGACAATCACTCCGAAATCCATTTACACCCAGGGCATTTCACAACTTTTAAATGCAAACAGAAAAAAAAGGCATAGGAGGTGTGGAGGAAAGGAAATAATAACAATAACAACAGAAACAGCAGCGACCAGAATACGTATCTGTATCTGAACGGAGCTGCTGTATCTGTATCTCTGCATCTCTGTAGCTGCGCTCTCCTCAATCGAAGTACTAACGTCCGACCGCAGATCACTTTTGGGGTCTTTGTTTTATTTTTATTTATTTTTTTATATGTATACCCTGGTGAAGGGTATTTTGGGTTGTTTAAGGAGCAGGATGGGAATTTATATTACTTTGGTTAAATATTTTATTAAGTTTTGAAATTCAAGGGATCGGCTGAGCAGAGTTTGTTTATCTTTGTTGGTTTTGAAGATATAAAAATGAAACTTAAGGGATTGTTCTTTCTCTTAAGCTGTGTTAAGAACACATTCCCAATATAAATAGGGTTCGGCCTAAATATTAAATAGTATTTTTACAGGAAATTTATATTACAAAAGATTATTGTCTAGTTTTACAGTGGGGTTTTTCTTTTTTTAAGTATAATAGTTTGAAAATAATTGAAATTTGAGATCTTTGTGTCATCAAATTTATTTTGGTGGCCTTTCCCAGGGTATCTGAGCTTCGACTTTGCCAAGATAATTAGCTTCCTTTCTCGTGAAAAAAATATATGTGCCTTTTTTGGGGTTTTGGCTTTGCCCCTTTTTGAATGTAATTCGTGTTGCTCTTTTTGGGAAGTGCTCTTTTGTTATTGTTTGTCATTATTTGTGCTTACTTCTTCCCGGTTTCTCGCTGTCCCTCTTATGGCTTGCTTTGCTTTTGCTTTGCTTTACCGCTGCTTAAACATTATTTGCTGTTATGTAAGCAAGCGGCAACGCATATTTTGTTTCAATTTCATTTTTTCCCCTTGGATTTTTTTTTCGGTATTTCTTTCTTTGGTTTCAGTTTTTTATTTCATTTTTTCTTGAATTTGTTGCTGTTGTTGTTAGCTGCTACTGACTGAGAGGCTTTGTTGCCGGCGTTTTGCTTCATGTGCATGTGGCTACATTATTTGGTAATTGCCTTGGTGTGAGTGCGCATATAACTGTGTGTTGTTGGCCAGGTTATTGAACTTGAACGTCAAGTGACGTGTGGCCTGTGGCTCTGTGGCCCTCTGTCTCTTTTTTCTACCTTTTATTTTTGCCTTTTCTGGTTCACTTTTTGGGCTTGGATTATTTAATTTTTTTTTTTTTGTTTTGTGTTTCCGTCTTTTTCGTTGTTAGCTGTTAGTCAATTGTATCTGACGGATGCGAGGTGGCATGTGGAGAGCGGGAGAGCAGCGCTAATGATTGCAGCTGAAATTTCAACTGCAGTTCTTTTTTTTTTTGTGGGCAGGAAATGAAGTTTCATTGGCCGAGAAGGCGCAGCAAAAGATACAAACTGTTTCAGATACAAATAAAATGCGGGAATAAATAGATTTCAATCGCTCAATCGATGGGAAAGCATTTTTAAACTAATTAAGGTAACCATTTCCTTTTGCCAGAGAAATATACATTCTATTTATAGGTTTTTATTATATACAAAAATTTTTACTTTATTAAAGAAATATGTTTTAAATTTTGCTTGTATTTTAATTAAATGTTTTCTCTTTTCAATTATCATTGAATTCCCCAGTGATATTTTCCATCAATTTGCTTTTGTAAATACGCACATTTTTTTTTGGTTTTAATTGCAAACCAAAAGCAAATAATACAAACGTAAAATTAATTGAAACTTATTGATTATAATCAATCCTCAGTGGCGAATAAATAATATCTATACCACCTACCCGGCGGGCGAAATAAAAAACAGATTCCGAATCATAAACATGACGAAAATGCCAATGTCAACAAATTATTGTGTTTAATAATTTACCCTGGCGATAACAATAACAAGCTGACAATTTGCTGCTGCGGCGGAAAGAATATTTATGTTCTCTCGGGGGGCCGCAGAACTGGTCTCATTTGAATTTATTTTATTGGCCGGCGGAAAAGTGAAAGACAAAACCGAAATAAATAATAGAGGCGACCCAGAGACATAGCGAGACTACGACTACGACTATGAAATGGGGGCGTCTCAATGGAGGCAGTTTATACGAAAGATATGTACTTACCTAGGTTGAGGTATATTGCCGGTGCGAGGGGTAGATCTAGTACGACGGACGGACCGACGACCGGTAGACTAATTAGATACAATTCCAGTTGGCCTGGCATGCCGTTCTCAAAGCACGTTTCTCTGGGCTACAATGAGCGAGCGGGGGCAATGCGATAAATACTAGCAACGAGCAACGGTTGCAGCAGCAGCAGCAAAACACGTTTTTACTTTATCGCTTTCCCGCCCAACTCAGCACTCAGCACTACCCCCCTGCTATATATTTTCCCCGATCCCCCCAATATGCGGCACTTTGTCACAAGTGAACGTGTTGTTCTAGTTGGCAATTGCACATGTTCGTCTGGGCAGCAGCTAACAGGTATCTCCAAGATACATATACTGATACCGATATAGAGATACAGATAAAGATACTGAGACCATAGAGCGGGGAAGTTGGTCATTACTTTGGGGCAGTGCTGCTGCAACAGGCGAGATTACACATAAACTTGGACGATTTCGTGGAATAATAGCCGCCGTGTTTATAAGCCATACTTGAAAAGTTTACAATTGTTGCCGCAGCGGAGATTTCCTATCGATTACTGAAAGTTATTGCGTATTGCAGATATAGAAGCTGGGAGTTATAGAACTTATGTTGATACATATTTATAAAAAAATTATTAAAACTTAGATGATTAATTTCTTAACTTGATAAAACTGTGTTTGTTTGTTTGTTTGTTTAAAAAATAAAGATATCAGGAGAAAATAACTAAAATGTCTTTATATATCACAGGTAATACAAAGAAATTAATTACCAAACCGTAAACGATCACATTTTAGCCTCTTTAACCCTTTTTTGTATTGTCATTCAGCACTTTTTGCACTTTGTGCACCTTTTTTTTGGCGCGCAATTTAATTTTGGCCGCTTTTGACTCATCGGCTGCTACCTCAAAAGTCATGCATGCAAAAAGAGGTAGAAAAGAGAAAGAAAATAAGAACAAGAAAGCCAAAAAGAAAAGAAAAAGAACTGCTCGTTCCTGTTGCTTTCTTCGCTGCCCTCTTTCTCTTTGGCCTGCTGCCTCTCTTATTCATTTCCAAAAAACGAAAAAAGAAAACGCTGAAATATAAAGCATTCAAATGTTTATCGTAGCATTTAATTACTCTCAAATCTCTTTGATAGCTCTTTTGGTATTTGTTGATACTTCTATTATTTTTGTTTTTGTGCTTTTTCGATTTTTTTTTTGGGGGTGCCGCTGCTAGTGCGGCCCACTGTGTCGATTGTAATTACTCAATTGCTCATACGCCACGTTTTCTCGGGCTGCTTCTTCGCTCCGCTATGTTTTCAGTTAAGTACATAGATAAAAAAATAAATGGAATTGTTATTGCGGCTGGGCATTCCGTGGTAGCCGTCGTATTTGACTTGTCTCTTTCGTTATATCTTTTTTTTTTTGGCAGGTGCTTGAACTCTCTCCCTTTCTTTATAGCGCTCTTGTGGATCAGAGCTCTGTGCACAGTAAAAAAAGGGACTTGACTAGGAAAATGAATAATAAAGTAAATAAAAAAAGCCATTAAAGAATTTCAGCTTATTTCTTATTAATATATAAATTTAAAATACAGAAACACTGTTTCTCTAAAAGGTGTTGTCTCAATTTTCACCATAATCCAACCTTAACCTCCTTTACTATCTTAAATAACCAAATAATTATCTTACAACCTCTCCAAAATATTACCAAAAAAGTATCTTTGTATTTACCTTTTGTTGTGTGAATAAATATTTAACCATTTATGGACATTTTCGCTTTGCCTCGCTGAGGCTTTTTCAAAAAACGTGTTTTTTGCAGCCTTAAATTCAAATCAATGCAGTTCTAGAGTCATTATTTGCTGTTGCAGTTGTTGCTTTCCTTTAGTTTTATGCGCCGGTTTACCTTCACGGCAAATGTTCTCCAAGTTGTAGCTACCTTTTTTTACCTGCTGCTGCTGCTGCTGGTGTTGCTTTTGAAATCCAGTTTTGCGCAGCTGCAGCGCTTGATGCGATTCAAAAAGCGCAGCCGCGAAACAGTTACGAGGCGAGCAACGCTAAAGCAGCGCTGACAGAACAAAAACAATAACAACAGCAGTAGCAGCAGCAACAACAATAACAGCATAATTTCGCTGACCCACTAAATTAAACAACAACATAGCGCAAAAATATAATTAAATGTGCGTGTCTGTCAATGTCTGTCTGTGTGACTGACAATCGCGCGACGTTTTAAAAATACAGTTGGAATTCTCTAATAAAAACCATTAGGGCATTAAGCTAAGTAGATTATATTAGGGATTTTAAGAATATATATAACATTTTTGTTTTAAAAATTAAGTTTGAATTCTCTTATATAGACTATAAGGGCACTAATTAAGACAATTATTTTAGAGGTTTTAAAAAGACATTAAATGTTCCTGAAGTATTTACAGATAGTTTGTAGTTTCTAATTTATTTTGCTGACTTGAAAATATTATCAATAACTAAGTCAATATTCAATAAAAAGTAGAATAAAGGTTAATAGCTCAATTACGATTGCAAATAAGGGTTTGTCAATTAAAAAGACAGGCTAAAGGCGATTGCATATAAAAATGCTATCAATAGGTTTTTTCAATTGGTTAGTAATAATAATTGTTATTAAAAACATAGCACATCTTGTAGTATGATTTTAAAATAAATTAATTGACAGGATTATGTGAAAAAATGCTCATGGTTTAGTTTCTTATATCTCAAACTTCGTTTATATGAAGTTTCAATGAGATTAAGTTTAACGTGTATCTTTAAAAAACTTGCAGAATATAGTATCTAACATCTTCTGTTAAGTATCTCAGAGATCGTTCAAAATTGGAACTAGACAGGGTAGGAGATACACAGGGTTTACAGCTATAGAAGTTTGACTGTAGAAACTGAGAATGGCAATAGCAATAACAATAAAATCGGCGAGCAGCGCCAAATGCAACTCTGTAAATTGCAAGCTCGACTTTAGCGGCGAAAGCAAATCCGCTGGCATCGAAAAAAAAAATAATAAATACAAAAAAAAAACCCTGGAGCGTTCGCTGGACGCGTGAGAGCGTAGGAGAAAGAGAAGGTGAGCGGAGAAAACGGTCAGTCATGTGCATTGGCAGCGGCGTCGACTGCGGCAGAGGCAGAGGCGTCTGCATTTCAAAACCGATGAATTCGCCTCGTGCAATTTTTTTTTATATTTCCTTTCTTTTTTTTGTAGGCCTTTCTTTGCCTTCGTTCCTTTATTCGCCTGCGTTTATTTTCATTTCTTTATGTGTTGCTAACGGTGCTTGGGCTTTATTTATATATATATATACATATATATGTGTGTAATTGTGTGCTTTTCTTTCTCCCGATTCGTATTTGTGGGTAAACACGTTTTTTTTTTTGGAGCTGCGTTTTGCGAAATCGAATGCGAAATGCATTGGTGGTAGTTAACCCATTGATGCCCCGGGAATGGAATCGCTGTAATCCAATCGATTGGAATTTCAGTGAGAGCTAAGAATAAGAATTTATTTGGGGGTTTTCTTTCTTTCAAATTTGTTATTTGTATCTTTGAGACTTGAATATTTTATAATCAAAACTTTGTTTAAAAGAACCTATAAATAGGAAACTTAAATATTCGAAATTTAATTTCTTTTAAGCTTGAATATTTTATAACCAAAACGTTGCTATAAGGAACATTCCCCTTAAATAATAATAATTATGTATTATAAAAACTATTTATCATACATGTATCTAAAGAACTAAAATGTATCTACTTGCTACTGGCTTTATCTTTGAGGTATACCACAAGCCCTCAACCTGAAAAACCCTCTATCAGGCTTGTGGCTTTCGGGTCTCCAAACCTTTTTCGTACAATTTTCGGGTTTTTAGCGGCCTTTTTATGGTTCTTACTGTACTTATCCTATAGTATATATCTACCATATAGGTATGTCTGTGCACCATATGTATGCATACATATGTACACAAACAATCCCGATCGTTTTGTTCGTTTGCATTTCCTTTTTCGTGCCTTTTAAATGTATTGACCCAATTCTCCAATCTGAGCATTGGAATTTCGTTTGCATTTCGTTTAAGTGACTTATACATATATGTAGACTTCAATACATCCATGTATACTATATTTAAAGGCAGTAGCGATTTTATCGCCTTTAAAAAGCTGTCATTTGGATGCATTAAATCTGAATTGCATTTGCATAATTAGGAGGCAAAAAGAAAGTGTTTTAAATAGACATTTTAATTGCTTTGCACACTTGCGGTTTGCTGCTTCGGCTCATAAATCTCTGATGTGTGACATTTCATTTCGAAGACACTTTTAAATGGCAGCTAATCTAGTTTACAGACATTTAATTAAAATGTTTCTTGAAATCACTTACTGTATAATTTGATTTTATACTTCATCGCCCAATCAAAGGCCAATAAACGAAATTTCACACTGAGAAAACAAATGCAAGCACGTGTAGAACTTCATGGCCAAGCACTTTTTGCTGGTAAATTTCTGTTTTTTTTTTTTAATTATTTTTTTACATATTTATTAGCGGTTTCTGTTCTGTTATTGCGGTGGCGAGAAGAGAGAAATATTTTTTTGTTGCCACGCGAATTTTATTATTGCTGCAAAAGCAGAAAAAGTTGGTACTTCGATGAGGTATAAAAAAATGAGTTTAATTTATGCGGAACATTTTTTGTGGTCGGAATCAGCTTTGCCCTCGCCCCAAAAACTTTTTTATTATATTGTATTTCATATATATTCATTATTAAAACCATTTCATTAAAAACTTAATAAAGTTATTAATGTTAAAAGGGCGTGCGACTGTCCATTAATATTCTACTCTAAATGGATATAAATGAATTGTTAATCAAAATATTGCAGTGATTAACTATAGCATTGGTTAACCCGGCCTGCAGTGAAACCATTTAAGATTTAATTAATTTTCTCGTATTAAAAAATATGCCCGTGCCGGGTGTCGTTTATCAATGACAACAACTCTATAGTAATAATAATTATTTAAATGCAATAATTATATAATTTTCTCTTTTTTATCTGTCTCTTTATAGGTAAGTTCCCCGATGTTTCTCTCCTTCTCTCTCTCTGCAAACTGATTGTAATTTATGGTATGTGGCTTTAACACAAATTATTTCATTGCCTTGCTCTGCTTTACTGGGTAGGGGAAAGGGGGGGGCCAATCGTAGATTAGAAAGTGCAAATAAGAATTTTTACAGTGGAAAGTATCTGTAGCCTTAATGGCTTGGTATTATGGCGTGATTGGGGCGAGAAGCCGGAAACAATCGCAGCGTTGATAATCAAATAACAGTTGGCCAACAACTGCAGGCCGTATTATGTGTCTTTAGCCCCGTCTTATTATACATGGAAAATGGATTGAATCGCACATATCGCATTATTGATAGCGTCAACTGTGGCTGGGCCCTGTTCGGCCTTTCTGCTCTACATACAACAAGATAAAAAGATACAATACTTCAATTTTATTTATTTATGGAGCGCACTTTGCATTGTTGGAATAACAGCGCATCAAAATGAGCGACAGTTCGTTCACACCAAACACGCAATAAGAGACAACAAAAATGCCACATTTCTCTGCCCCTCTCTTTTTATCGTGAAATATTTAAATTGTTCCCTGGCACATTTCGCTACTGATAGCACATTTCAACGGCGGGCTACAAAAGGCAGAAACACACAACCAAACACCTAAGAAAACAATGTGCATGAGCCAGGCTAGCAAACAGAACAGATCACCTTCACCCCCGACAGCGAAAACATCTCACAGATATTGGGTCTTGGCTGACAAAGAAAGTCGTTTAAATATCTTACATACTTGACTGCATTTAAATGAAAGAAATTGCCAACAACTACAGCAATTTAATGCTTCAAATGGCATTTTATTTATGCATCAACTGTTAACTGCATAGCTAGGTGTTGTCATACAATTTGGGTTTTAAATAAGGCCAAAACTGGTGGCCTAAATGGCAATTACCATTTCTATGAATAGAGCGTATCTATTAAGGAATTAGATATGGTGAGGTAATTAAAGGTTAGAAAAGATTTGCAAGGAAAATTAAATTTTTAAATAAATTTAATTCCAAAGAATTTAAAGCAGGTTTTCATTATCGCTATAGAACACTTGCTTGCTTAAAGTTCCTCAAATGTTCTTGGGCCAAAAGGTAGCGCACAAGCGAAACCAAAAACTCTGAAGAAAGCCAACAACAATAAATAAAGTGAAATGTGTTTAAATATTGATAAAAACAATAAAAATAGCAGCGCGGCGACACAAGCTGGAAAAATGCTGTTGCACACAAAGAAAACAGAGCGAAAATAACAACTCGACTGGCCACATGTGTTAATTTGCGCTCACGGGGGAGAGTGGAGGTGGCAACAAGGTGAGGGGGGCTACCGCCAGTAGGTGGCCACAGGTGAGCACAGGGGGGTGTAAGCAAAGGTGGACTGGGTAAACTTCGGCAAACTGCTGACAAATATTTAATGGCTGTCGAGTTCAGCACAGTTCGGTTTGCTTAGATCCGCTCAATTCAGTTTTTACCCGGCTAACCCCTCCCCCAGAAGGTGTAGAACAGTGGGTCAGGTGCAAAAGTGGGTGAGGTGAGGTGTCGTGTGTGTGTGTGTGTGTGTTGTTTACACAAACAGCTCCCGTTTCGCTTTTCTTTTTCCTATTTGATGATTAACACATTTCAAGTCACCGGTTGTTGTGTTCTTAGCTGTTGCACACATGAAAATATGCAAATATTTTTAGATATTTGGTGACGAAGACATTCACACACAAAAATAAAGTGATAAAGTGATAACAAAAGGGGTTATTATTATGGTATATTTGTGAAGAAATATTCTAAATTTAACGTTTAATTAGTTCGCTGATGACGATTTATTCCTAGGAATAGCAAAAATATCTTTAAATAAACAAACTATCATCAATTTCGGAACTTTTTCATTAAAATTTTTTTTTTCGAAAATCGTGAACTTCTTCAGTGGTTTCTTGATCGTAACTTTGCTTAAACTCATCCGATTTTAGTGTGGTTTGGTTTTTTCTTCTTGGTTTTTCAAGGAGAACTTTTCTGCATTCAAAACTCGGTGTCTAAATTTTGGCCGATTTTTGACAATTTTGACGATGTAACCCCTTTCATTTTCTTGAAAACAATGGGTACTCCAAAATCGCGAACTCCTTTTTGGTTTTTTTGATCGTAACTTTGCTTAAACTCATCCGATTTTAGTCTGGTTTGGTTTTTTCTTCTTGGGTTTTCAAGGAGAACTTTTCTGCATTCAAAACTCGGTTTCTAAATTTTGGCCGATTTTTGACCATTTTGACGATGTAACGCCTTTCATTTTCTTGAAAAATATGGGTACTCCAAAATCGCGAACTCCTTCTTGGTTTTTTGATCGTAACTTTGCTTAAACTCAACCGATTTTAGTCTGGTTTGGTTTTTTCTTCTTGGGTTTTCAAGGAGAACTTTTCTGCATTCAAAACTAGGTCTCTAATTTTTGGCCGATTTTTGACAATTTTGACGATGCCAACCCCTTAAATTTTTCACTTTTCACTGTGTACCAAGTGGCAATTGTTTTGTTGGTTTGCTGGAGCAGTGCCACGGGGTTTGGTACGAGGGCGTAGTACCGCCTAATGGGTAATGATGTGGCTCCTTGGCCGAACGATGCGACTCGTTAATTTAGTGGCCGCCAACGACGACGATGGAAGATGCCGCGGCCAAAGTAAACATTTGAATAGAGCCCGCGAATTGCTCCATCGCCCTGCTTTTTCTCCTCCCCAATCAGCCCCCTTCCTCAATTGGATTAGGAGGCGTGACTCTGGACTCCCGGCGTGCGGAGTTCATGCCGCCTTTTTGGGCTTTTGTTTTTTTCTTGGTGCTGTTTGCCAAGTGTAGGCAGGCGGCGTCGCAGGTGGTGTTGATGATGATTATGGCCATAGCTCCTCGACGAGCTCCTCTCTGTTTGCCCAACAAAAAAGTTGGTAAATGAAATTTTTATCGCACTGCAATTGCTTGAGCTCTTGGTGGCCATAAATTTTGGCCGAGCACTACATGAAGTTATTTTCGGGGGATTATTCTACAAGTACGTGAGTGCGTAACGCGCAAGGCTTAGGCACTTCAGGTGGTGGTAATTCGGCATTAGTTTTAAGTGCACACCAGGGGTGAGAGATGGTTAGTTAAAGTTTAAAGAAAAGTTTGGGGTAATAAAGTTAATTTTCTATGTTAAATCTATGTGAAAATAATTATTAAAAGCTTTTTATTTATTTTGAAAGTGTTTCTTTTAAGCAGTTTACTTGAGTTTCTTAATTTTAAATTTGCGTTGTACTAGAATTAACGTGTTTATAAAAGATTTCTATATTTT
This sequence comes from Drosophila nikananu, assembly GCA_008042635.1. NCBI lineage: Eukaryota > Metazoa > Arthropoda > Insecta > Diptera > Drosophilidae > Drosophila > Drosophila nikananu. Next base: position 20,330 of record VNJV01017514.1, read on the forward strand.
GTTTTATTGAAAAATCGATTATAAATCGATTAACCTAAGAAATATGATTTATCTCTTCCTGAAACATATGTAGAGCAGACACTTTAAGGTTCTAGTATATTTCTATTATATTATATTAAAGTTTGTGTACAGTAATTTAAAAGCTTATGGTTTTCAAAATTTTTTAATACCAAGATCGATTTTAAATCGATTAACCTGAGAAACAGAGTGCTTCTTTCCTTGAAACTTTTTTATATTCTTCTTTCTTTTTGTCAATTAGTATTTTTTCTTTCTTTATATTGTTCTAATAAAGTCTTAGGAATGTTCTTATAAAATCCATTAAAATATATATTTGAAATCTTTCTCCAATAAACCATTGAGTGCATATAATTTCGATATATACTTTTTCGGTCCCCCAATTAGTTGCGGGCCATATAGCTGCTTATATTGCGATGAGCTTATTAACTGCTCATTAAGTAAATGATAAATGCTGATGTTAAATCGGCCAGACACTTATTTCGCGACAGGGGCAGCAAATTTAGATTTTTGGCATTTGGCCTAGAGTTGATATTATACGTTGTAAAATAGATCAAAAGTGTATAGAATATTGCAATTTGAATTTCCGCTGGAGGCTACTAAGTATAATTTAAGAATATTATTAATAAATGTACTCTTTACCAGATACGTATTTGGGTCGGCGACTGGCACGTGCCTGGTCCTTATATAAGTTTCAGGTTCTTGCGTATTTTTTTTTTCCTGCTCGCTCACCCACTTGAAGGGGATTCGATTACGCACCCCGCTGATTAGTTTTGCTTTGTCGGCGCTTCCCGGTCGGCCAATTGTCAAGTAAGAAAAATAGCGGAAATATTTTACTCATTGTCGTAGCAGCGGTCCAAACAAAACCAACAAAAAACGAGAAACAAAGACTATATTTTGCGGATTCTTGAAGG
>VNJV01017516.1:0-37120 GCA_008042635.1 Drosophila nikananu
AAGTTTGTTTCAGATTTAAAAATTTCCCTCCCACTCCCCCGCAAATCAATAAAAACGTTTTGCAGCCGCAAATATTACCATATATCTTTCTTTTTGTGCATAGGCATGCATATGTAGAACATGTATCAATACCGAAAATCTGGTAAAGATCGGACGAAAAACACAAAAGTTATTTACTTATCAGTGTGTTATCTATTTGGCAGCTAGCAACAGGTGCATCCCAAAAACAACAACAAAACTGATGAGCGCAAGAAACTAACTCCCGTGCGCAAAAAAGAGAGGAGGGGTTATCTCTGTCTCTGTCTTGCACACGCAAGTGCATGAGATGGTGGTGGTTTTGCAAAGAGCGAGTTTGTTTACATTTCTCTAATAGGCAAAAGTCGCAATAGGTAAAAGCGGCGATATATTTTGGTACATGGTTTATAACAGTCGTTCACGAACGACTGTAGCTTTCTTACTTGTTTTATTATAATTTATTTATCTTGAATTCTATGCAAAGCAACTTGGTATGTAACATACTAAAAATTTATATATACATATTAATATAATACAATATAATTATTTTACGACCCCCACTTATCATGGGAGGCGTTATGTGCTTGGTCCGCCCATTTCGGGTATTCCGAGAGGCCCTTGAAGATTAACTTGCCATATGTGTTTGCATTAAATATGATCATAACATATCCAATTATGGTGGGAACTATACCGGACATGGCCTAAACGAAACAATTGAGTTAAATCGAGTCGAAGGATTATCTTCGAACGCTCCACTCACCAGATATTTGGTCTTGATATTAGCATATTGACAAATCATCGCATTGGGGGGTGTGCTCACTGGCAGAAAGTAACACATACTGATGGCCACGGTACAGGGGAGAGTTAGGGCTAGAGGATGGATTTTTACCACGATAGCCTGTGGGGAGAGCCAGGAACTTTACTTATTGTAAGAAGTTAATAATAAGTCAATTATTAAATGTCTTTAAATAATATACAAAAATGATACTCTGTTCATATCTCACCATCTCACATAAGATCGGGACCAAAATATTCGCAACGACCACGTTCGAATTGACAACGGAGAACGTCATGGCTAAAGCAACAATGATCATTTGAACCGCAAACGGTGGTAGTGAGCTGAAAACTTTCAGTGAGTCGGCTACCATTTTATTCACCCCAGAAACCTGGCTCGCCTCAGCCAAGGCGAAACCTCCGCCTGAACAAAATATAAATTTTAAGCCCGTTTCAGGGTTGCTGGGAATAGCTAAAGACATACCCAGTAGAAAGCAGAGACCCCATGGTATAGTATCGTGGACGAAACGCCAAGAGAGCAGTGAATCTAGCCGCTGGGCTGGAAAGGGTGCTGTAAGTAGAGAAAGCTAGAACACTCTTGACTTGCTGGAGAAATTCGATCATTTACCTTTTCCACAACAGTACTTAAAGAAGACATATTGAGTGGGCAAGGCAAAAAGAATCAGAATAATGAAAATTACTGGTGCGGAGCCTTTGACTTGCCTAAAATTAAATACAAGTTATTAATAAGTGAAAAATAAATGTTATTAAAATAACTTTTCGAGCGATCATTTTTTTGATGGCTCAAATTTTCATTCTATGAATGGCATTATTCTCTTAGTATACATATTTTGTACAAACTAAATACATGTTAATACATATAATTAGTCCAATTTATATTTACGCAATCAATAAAATAATACAAAATTCATTTGCAACTCACTTTGCGTTGACCAGCGAATCCCAACCTTGAAAGAACCCTGGTCTGCGGGTAATAAGAAGAAAGACCATCAAAAAGAATATAAGGGCTACCTGAATCTCGTGACAGGACATGGGACCCAAGGCGTGATGACGCTCGCGCATGACTTCTTCTACCAATTTCCTGTTCTCATTGGCTTTCTTTACGGCCTGTCCCGCCTTGCTATTGGGTCGAAACAGACCCATATGGGTGACTAAAAAGCTAAAATAGACGCATACAGCATTTGCAATGCACACAAAGGGCAGAGTGTACATCATGAAGTTGGTAAATGTGATCTCGTCGTCAGCATTGGGAAAGCGCCTGTGGAAACATAATAGATATGAAATGCTAGAGTTTTTTATACCATTTTAAATACAAGCATTTGAAAATTTAGAGAGAGAGACTGTGGTAGCAAAAACATTGCTGGAATAATAGTGGGCATAGGGCATTACCCATCTTCTTATTATTAATTCTCATTTCGTCAAGGTCTCTGCTCTAGACTTTTCTTTCTTACTGATTGTAAATGCCTCTAAAGACAAGATTCGTGCCAGTGCCAATTAAAGTTCCAACACCCCCGATCGCCGAGCAATAGGCTACACCTATATAGAAGACCATCGCCAACTTGGTTAGATGTGGAGGCCTGCAGTAGATCAAAGGCAACTTAACTAGTTAACCGCGTTGCAATTCTTTCTACTCACTCGCCCTCCGCCACGGGTTCTTCTTCTTGTGTCATATAAACCGGAAATACATCATTCTGCAAAGAAAAAATCCCGGGGTAAAATACAGATATTCGAGATCGATGAACTTACAATGTCCATTTCATTTATTACGGCCTTAACTATGGGACACATCATAGCCGTTCCAGCCGAGTTTGAGATCCACAGGCCTGCGAAAACTGTGACTAACAAAATCCCCGCTAGCAAGCTGAAATGCGTTAAGATATATAAATACTTTGCAGATCCCCAGATATTACTCACCGTCTCGGACTTCCACCGACAATTCGTATAACTCGCAAGGCGATGCGACTATGAAGGTTACAGTACTCGATAGCCAGGGCCACGACTAGACCGCCCAGGAACATGACAACTGTGTCGGAGAAGTACTTGGCGCAGACGACATCTGCAGACTTGAAAATAGTATATATATGCCAACCGAAGACGTACAATTAAATGAAATCAAAATGTGGCAATATATTGTATACAATGCACCATTTCGGACACACCTACCACAAGGCCGAACAAGGGGAGGTATGCAACAGGCAGCAATGCGGTAATGTAGATGGGTATGGCCTCGGTGATCCACAGGAGAGCCATGGTGGCGATGAGGTACAAGCATTTAAGCTCCTACGGAGCATACGATTATTCATATTACTCATATTACAACTGTTGCTGTGGCAACTTAAGTGTCCTGTACTTACATTTCTGTTTCGTTGGAGTCCAAGGATAAGAATCGGAGATGTTAGGAACGGTATGATAACCGTCAGCTTTCCCCGCCAGTGGAACTTACAACAGCGGTTGGCGGCAAATCTGCGTTTCGTAACCAAGGGCTTGGGATCTTCCATATTGTGTCCACTGGAAGATCTTCGTAATAAAATTGTATCGATAGATCCGAATTAGACATACATAACTTACAAAAGAAGCTTTATTTTGAGTTTATGCGCAACAAGCTCTATGTTATTCAAGAAACACAAATACTGGTATCCCAGCATCCTAGATTTGGATCTAATGTGGGTCTTTGATGTCGGTTATTTTTATTTTATTATTTTATTATTTATTTTTACTTTGTTTTTAAAATTTTTTTTTTCTATATTTTAGTTTTTGCTTCCATTTGTCCATTCTTATATCCTAACACATACAAAAGTTAGCTTCACAGACAAAAGATTTCGATTTATTGTCCTTTTTCTTTGTGTACCATAAAAGAAGAAATAACATTCTGGCTGGAGAAACCAAGGAGTCCTGCTCCAATCTGGCTCAAATTAAATTCCTCAATGTTGGCCAAATCCTTGTGGCCACAAAACATTTCGAAAGATGTCAGACACAGGACAACGCACACTCTCGCACACTTTTGGCAGCGGATATTACATAACGATGTCTGAGTATGGGACCATTGTTCCTTCCACACTTCGTGGTCTTTTTGGGTTCGACTATTCACATAATCTGTCAAATGACTTTATTGACTGTATTTTCGGTAGAGAAGAAAACAATAAATGAAATTTAATACATATCTGCGAGCGGGACATGTGTCCTTGACTGGCATCCCGAAAATGGTTGGGCTCATCCGCTCGTGAACCTTAATAATTTACGCTCAGTTTAGCTCGGTCTATGCCCATGGGCTCCGACAGTTTCCATTTCGGATTTCAATTTGTGACACAGGCGTTCGTTTCTTGCATTCGTTTTGCATATTTCACGCTTTCATAATTTACGTTTTGACAGCCTGAACTTTATCAGGAAACCTGGGATAGGCATCTCTATAAATTATTATTTCATGCGCCGCCCTTCCGAACAGAAATTTCACATCCGCTCGGCCATTCGCCCACAAGTAAGGGCAAACTTTTATTGCGCTTTTGATGTTTTAAGCAATTTGTGATCATGAACGAAAATGTATGATTTACTTTTATACAGAAAAAGACAAACAGTTTCCCAAGAAGCTCGGGCTACTAAACTTCGACCGCTCTTGAATATCATTGAAAACTTTTCAACAGATACTCTACCATGCTAATGTCAACTTTGTTCATAGCTCTATTATGGCATATCCTATTTTCTTTGATTTTTCTTGAAGTTTGTACCTTTGCGACTTAAAGGGATTTAACTTCGTTTACTGCCAGAAAGTGTTTGTTTCTCTACTCTTAACGAGGTCATTATACATTTTGTCTGTAGGTTGCAAGTTGCAACGTATGACTACTTAAGTATTTATATTGAAGCATAAACAACCGATTAGATCTTCATAAATACACTTTTTGTTTTTAAGGAACTTCACGAATTCTAAATTGTTTACTTTTTGCATTTTGGGGAAATTTGTAAGATGTTTTAAGAACGATTTAAAACGATTGTCATCAATACGAACAATTTAAATGTCTTATAAGATGTTAGTTCTAGATTTATATTTTAAGAGAGAAATGGTGTTCAAACTTTGCTTTTCCTATTATACTATAGTTATTTCCCTTTCTTATAAATTATTTTGTTTTTGGTTAGGAAAAATATAGAAAGCTGCCATATTCCATTGTTCGAAGTTTAAAAGAAATGTTACATCGTTGTTCCAAGTTCCTAATAATTATAATTAATTCATTTTAAAGTGGAAATAGTTAAAACAAAATTAATTTAACCCTCATGTTATTTTGAACATAAGTTCATTTTCATGGTACAAATATTATTCATTAATTTGAATGTTAACCAAACTAATTGTATTTTTTTATAAATAAAAATCGTTTTACATAGATATGTGTTATGTAAAGAAGATGTTTAACATTTCGTTTCCGTCATCCGTTTTGGGTTTAATGACCTGCACAGCAGGTTGAAACCAATCGAATAGATTGCCTATTTATCTGGGCCATGAAGAACACTCAACGCCTCGATGCCGGCAATCAAACACATTAACCGCACAAACACACTCTTGCTAAGCATTATATACTACTACAATATATGTTCATATGTATAGAAAGGCAGATTTATGGCGAAACATCACTTGGGGCCATGGGCCATTTGGCTTTGAGCCCTTGTAATGCGAACCTTCTAATTAACAAATCTGCGGCGCCGGCGTCGCTCTGACTGCCTGTAAACAAGATTTTAATTCGTTTGATGTGTGTCGAGCGTTGAATGCCCAGGGAATGCTCCATCGATTATGTGTTAAATTACCCATACAGCAAACATCTGGCCCAAATGGGCCCGAACAATGAGAGCCTATTTGCGAAAAGTCGGGAGAGTGAAAATGGCTTTGGTTACGCCAAATTGAATTTCTGCTGACCGCGATTTGTATAAATGTTTTAAATTAGGCAAAGCTAATTCAGATATAATTACTGTTCATTTTATATGCCTCTAGACTTAATGAAGCGGCAAAATTTATTCTTTATGTGTTTAAATGGCTTAAAATAATTTAAATACAATAGATTTCATATCAATTATTATTTGGTTCAGACTTTAGAACGTTATAACAGTTTGTAAATTCATTGCGTATAATTAAACAAGAAAGTTTCTAAGTTTCTAATCTTGAAATATGTGTATTGAAATTTTAGAAATTAGTCTGTTTGTTGTTTTACAATTTAAAATTTAATATTAAATTTCTTAAATCAATTAAAAGCTGGTTCTTGATTGTTGTAGAATTAATTTAACATTAATGCATTTGATTAAATTTAATTAAATGTATAGTTTAATATATATAGGTTAATGTTTTAACTATTAACATCACCTTTTGCAGTGCTGACCCCATAGATTTTTTAAATGTAACCTCGGACATAAATAATAAAAAGCTCTTCTAAAAATAATATATTTAATTGGGTTTTCATGTTTTATATTACGTACCTACAGGGTTTTCCCTGACATGTTGACAAATGGCTAAACCAACAGATTATTTAAATGTAAACCCAATTTACCTATCATAAACATATATGTATGTACATACTTTTGTGTGCATAACACGACCTCCGCATAAATTTCATTTCGGTGATAATTGCATTATTAATCCAAAAATATGTAGGAAGATCATAAAATATTGAAACAGCTGGTTTTGTACAAAAGAAAATTGCAAATCCAATTTACATTTTATTTCTGTTTATTGCGTATGTTTTATCTCTTTTTCTCACCCGCTGTGTGGCGTGGGTTTTCATCTAGATTGCTTCTGGCATATGGCCATCGTTTATTTTTACAACAATGCATTTGTCATGGTCCAGCTTCATTTTGGTTTGCTTTTTTATGCCTTTGTATTGTTTGAATATGCATGTGAAAAACCGAAATGTTGATTGGCAACAGCAGGGAGCCCCCAGGCGAAAACTTTCCCATGCAACCCACTCACAAACACACACTTTCCACCTGACAATAATTGCCTGTAATTTGTCACGTCGGCCTCTAAATCTTGTCTCTGCTGTTTTTCTGCCACTCTTTGCAGGTCACTCGTACAAGAGCATCAACGATGAGATTATACTGGTCAGCATCATCATGGGGATTACCATACTGGTGCTCATTACCATCGCCCTGTGCTACATTGCGTATGAGAAATGCCAGAAGAAGCGAGAGTATTACATCAACGCCTAAGGGGTTTCCGGACGTACCCGTTCTTTTATTCCGTATTCCGTATTCCGCATTCTTTGTTTCCTTTCTGCAGCGGTGGTTCTCTGCGAGGCTAAATGTCAACACGGTCTGCGACAATGTTGACGTTGACGATTTAGTTGGCCAACAAAAATAGCCCGGAGTGGCTGCATCCGCCCCATACACCCACATACACATCCGACGGACACACAATGGCACCTACACAAATCGGAAGGCAGAGGAATTGGTGCTATTTAAACGATTCTCCATTTCTGTTGGCTCACCCACAGCTGCAGATGCAGTTTCTCAAGTGACAGAGGAAGCTTGGCTTTATCGCCGGGCCGCTGTGCACAGTGGGCGCCCCGCGCCACTTGACATTTGACCAGCCAATTAGGCGTTCTCCATTTTGTAATTTTTGCTACTCGTTATCGCAAATACATACTCAGTTTGCCAGCGAGTGACTTTAAACGAAAATAGCCCGAGCTTCTCCTTAAACTCCATTCACTATCTGGCTCTTGGAACCTCCCTACGTACATAAATTCCTGATTTTATGCCACACCAAGGCATTTCAATTTAAAATGCAATTCAGTCGAGTTCCACAATGCAGGGCAACCTTTTGTTTGTCAAAGCCAGCGAGGAGAAATAATACAACACAAAAAATAACAAAAAACATTCAACCAAAACCTCACGCCATGGAATAATGGCAACGAAAGAAATATAAGCGATTCTTTTGCAAGTGCGCTGTGTCGATATTGTTGCCACCCAATCCCGCATACCACGAGCATATGTACACATGAAAAAATCCCAAGCATCCCATACTTTGATGCGTGATGTTGAGTAATAATTTAACAAGTGGACCAGAAATAGGATCTACTAGGCAATAATAGAGTAAAATAAAAGAATATTCTGGTGGCAATTTCACTTTCATAAACCTTTTCATAATTAAATTTAAAATTTTCGATAACTTGGGTTAGTTAACATTTTCATGGCTTACTTTTTTGCAGTTTCACAAAATGTAAATTTTAGTTGCTTCCTTAGAAAACATACTTTTTACTCTTTCAAGTTGAATAGGATTATACTCAAGCACAGAAACCTACATATTTGAATTAGTTTTGATTTTATTTAATTGGAAATTAAACTCAATAGGCGCTACAAGTGTATTATTTTTATTTGTTCATTTATTTCTAGGTAATTTTAGGAAACAAATTATAAAGATAAAGATGTAAAAATGTATTTTAATTTCTCAATTCACAATTTAAACAGATATGTATATTTCTTCAAGTGTTCATACACCCAAACATATATGCCAATTTCGAATATTGACAGCGCGGGAGCATTTAACCAACGGATGGACAGGGACAGAGAGAGACGTACCCTTCCAGAGAGTGACTTTTCTTATATCCTTTCTCTCCTGTTTTTTTTTTTTTTTGTTTGTCCTTTTTGTCTGTTCAGCTCCCTCCTATTTTTTTCGTAGTGGGTTCAAGAACATGGCTCGAGGCTGTAATAATAAAACAGTAACGGAAACTCGGTGCAGTGCACGCGGACAAAGCGTAAAGGAACAATAAAAGAAGCAATCGCACAGCGATTCCATGCCAGCAAAAGGATTCGGAGCCGGAGATAAAGGCCAGAAAGAGTTCGCATTAAATTAGACCAAAATGGACCACATTTAGAGGTCTTTTGGCCCAGAGGAATAGGAGCTGCGAGTGCATATATTAAAGCTCTTCTCTTCGGCCGGATGTCCCAAAATATCCTATCAATATATAAACGTATTCCGGCTCACATCGACTCAACCGACACCAAAAACAAACACACATCCGCCCTTTGCGAATGTGTCGAGAACTCAATGTTAATCAGCTTAGACAACCTCCGTCATCGGTTTGCGGGGCTTTTTTGGTTGTTTTTCCTCGTTCTTTTTTTGGCCCATCAAGAAGCCCAAGAGCAAACAAATAACTCGATTTTTCGGTGTGGTGAGGGTTTTATCCCCTGGAAATGCTTTTAAAAATTAAACAACTGATAAATGACAAAGTTCGTTGGACCAGAAATTATCGTTTGACAAATTGGCAGGCCATGATGATGAGGCCTCATCAATTGCCAGGCAACCACGTGGAGACCGTTAGATTCTCCAGCTAAGGGGCCCTTACGAAAAGCCAGACGAATTACTTATGAGTAAATGGGTCTATTGACTTGGAAAATTAACTCTTAGTGGATTTTGTTTACGAAGGATTTATGCTTTAGTTCAAATGCTGTCTGTGAGTAGAGAGTTCAGCGAATGAAATTAATCATATGCGGTTAGAGATGGCGTCTCTTTGTTGGACTTGGGATTATTTTCAGGCTTTTACCATTGATTTGCCAGATATAATATATTTTAATATTTTCATTACCAGACTATTTATATTGATACACACATATTTATCTCATTTCGGTTGAGAATCTTACTTTTGTAGGGAATATGTCTTGAAGTCTTTAAACTTATCATTATTTTTGCAATTCCAGTAAATTTAAACAAGATACATTTGTAAACCTTAGTTTAAACCTTAAAACCCTGAAAAATATGCTAAAAAACTTTGACCACCAGCCAAACACAAAAGTTAACTTGACACTTAACCACCGAAACGTACTTTAATAGTGCATCCTCAACAATAGCTATGGAAAACTTTACTAATTATCCGTTAAACAAGAAAAATCCTTGCATAAAAACGCAGAACAACAACTGTAAATTTAACGATGGCCATAATAACGAAAAAAAAAGATTAAGAGAACCCGAGAGCACCAATTTTAGCACTTGTCCTGAGTCAGGGAAATCTGTATGTTTTGGGGTCAGAGCGTTTCCCACTCGAAATGCAAGATTATCCTTTGAGGAAAACTCACTGAAGCTGCGTGCGAAAAGAATGACTCGAAGCTTTTAAAGCGGATACCCAGGCCACACAGTTCCCATGGCACACGTAGTAAACTTTACGTCCATTTTTATAGTTTTTTTATTTTTCAGTACGGACGGCTGTCTCACTAATTGCCACATGACTTGGCCAAAGATGAGGAGAATGGCCAAGTCACAGACAGAACAAAGTTAATGAGATTACTTTATTATCGCTGGAGGAAGGGCGGACGTATTGTGTATTGTATATGCATTTAATCAATTGCACTTCAAGCGTAGCATATAGATATATCTATGTAACCCAGATAGATGTGACCACTTATACCTAGTAAACTCTATTGAATTTGCAGCTAATGCGAAGGCAGTGCACTCTTTTTTGTCATGAAAAGAGGGACCAAACGTACAACAATGAAACAAAGAATTCAATGCGAAAAGCGTGTACTTTATTTTAACTAAAACTAATTATTAAACCTAACTAAGTGAGATCTATAAATGTTGATAGTAGTGTGAAAATTGTTATAAAACTATATTCGATATATACTTTATGTACATCAATACAATAAAGAGATGTTTATGCATGTTATTGACTTCGAACTGAGGTTTTGTTTCCCAATGTCAAATATATAAAATAAATTAAAAATGAATAAATGTATTCGAAAATAAACAAATTCTCTTTAAATGGGACAACTATTCTAATTCAAATGGACAAATATAATTAGCTATTAGAAAACGATAATTTAAATTTTAAGTTAAGCACTTTATTTCAGGTATCTAACTGAATAGAGCAACTTGATTGATAAAAATTCTAGGCATGAAAAGGTAATATAAAATAATTAAACATAAAATGGTATTTAATTTATAAATAATTGGACTTCTTTGCCTATCCATATACAAAATTGGCTATGTTATATAGTTTCAGGTACCGATATCCCATTAAGCATAATTTCAAAATGCTGCTAATTTTCTTTTCTTTAAAAAATAACGATTTATTTTTAATTTCCATCTGATTTATAAATATGTACATACATATAATTTCCTTTTCTTTCATTTTTTCGCTATTTATTAGAAAATAAATTTAAATTTCGTTCTAATTCATAAATAGTTGTTTTTTCTGACTTTATGTACTGGAATAAAAATTAATTTGTTAAATTAGGTACCGATAACGGCTTATAAATAATAATTGTTTTTGTTTCTAAATATATACATATGTATAATATTCTGTTAATTTTTTTTTTCTAATTTGTCGTGAAAGTTTATCTATTGGGGTACAACTCGCTTGTGGTATTTTCTTTAGCTCGACCTGCGGTCACACTGCACTCTAGCAACCTGCAACAAAAACAACAACACGGAAGTCTGTAAATGTAAATAGACGGAACTTGTTGCAGAGACGGCTAAAAATACAACAAATCGAAGTTGCCGAGCAGTAGAAGCAAGCAGCCACAGGAGAGCCACCAGCTGGTCAACTAAATGCGCATCAAAATGAATTGCGAAGTGCACGAGCAGCAAAAACATCAGCCACAGCAGCAACAACAGCAATACCAACAGCAACAGCAGCAGCAACAACAGCAGCAAGGCAGCAACAAGTTGCCAGTGAGAAAGCAGGAGAGCTGCTCCGACGACGAAGAAAGCCTCGGCCTGAACCTCAACCGGACAGAGCGCCAGAATTTGGAGTTCGCCAAGAAGCTGGGCTACAGCGAGCAGTCAATCCACTCGGCGCTCACCCGCCTGGGATCGGAGGCCAAGCAAAATGATCTGCTAGCTGAGTTGATCAAGCTGACGGCCGACGCCCCCCGGCCCAGTAATCCGGGAACCAACAGCAACCCCCCCGTTAGCAATGCCAGTACCACTGCCGGGTCGATAAGCACTGCCCTGCGACACATTGTGATCGATGGCAGTAACGTGGCCCTGTCGCACGGCAATAACCTAATCTTCTCCTGCCGCGGCATCCGCATCTGTGTGGACTGGTTCCGGCAGAGGGGTCACCGCGACATCACCGCCTTCGTACCAAACTGGCGCAAGGAACTGGCCAACAACAATATCGCCGACCAGGAGCTGCTCTACGAGCTGGAGCACGAGCGGGTTCTGGTGTTCACGCCATCGCGACATCTGGACGGCAAGCGTGTCTCCTGTTACGATGACCGGTTTATCCTTAAGCTGGCCGTGGAAACGGATGGGATTGTGGTGTCCAATGACAACTACAGGGATCTGATCCTGGAAAGCAACGAGTTTCGACGAGTGGTGCAGGAGCGCCTGCTGATGTACTCCTTTGTGAACGACATTTTTATGCCGCCCGACGATCCTCTGGGCAGATCGGGCCCAAGCTTGGACCTATTTCTCTGCTCGCAGACGCAGCAGAAAATGGTGGATGCTCAGCAGCTGTGTCCCTACGGTAAGAAGTGCACCTACGGGCAGAAGTGCAAGTTCCGACATCAAAATCAAGGCCCACTGCTCCAGCGCCTACCGCTTCAGGCCTCCCACAGTGCGCCCCTGCACAGCAATGGGAGTCAGCAAATACACAGTCCGGGGGTCAACAACAACATAAAGATCAACTCTCTCATCAGCCGGGAGCCCCTTGGACGTACTAAGTCGAATACCATTGAGCAGGTGTGCCAGGGATTCTCAGCCCAAATGGACCTGTCCGAGAGTTCAGCGGATTCCAGCCAGCCGAATCGCCACAAGAAGCTGCAGCGCCAACAACCGCCGCCCGCCTATCGCCTTCTTGTGCCCACCTTTAGTGCACCACTCCAGCAGCCGCAGCAGTTGCCGCCGCAGCATCAACAGTCCAACCAGTCCAGCACCAACTATCACCATCAGTATCTGACGCGCACGCCCTCCGCCCCGGTCACAGACCAGGGATTGGTACTGCCACTGCCCGCTCACAACTTTGTTCATCTTTCCGCCTCCGATTCGCGCATTAACGAAGAACTCCACAGCTCACATCAACTGCCGCGGGAGGAGCAGCGTCGTCGGCTGCGATATCACTTGGGCAGCTTGTTCCCACCGCACCAGGTGCACGCCGTCCTGCAGCTATATCCCGAGGAGACCGAAGCGAAGACCATCTGCGCAGCTATTCTTAATTTATTTCCGCATAATTAGGCTAGGCTTAAAATTCATCAATATAATTAGATCTGTAATTACACGTGTGTTTTTATTAATATTTAGAGTTTCCGCTATTGGGAAGAAAAAAATCTACATCTCTAGACCAACAATGTTGGCCGTGTCGTAGGCCATCAGTCCGTCGACATGCTCTGGGCCGGTGACACTGCGGCGCTCGTGAATAACCCGATGGTTGCGCAACTTATACGCCTGGGAGAAGCCCTTGCCGCAGATCTCGCACCTAAAGTAGAACCAGTGGAGATAGAATTAGAGGTAAAATTCATTTTTAAATACATATATATGTATGTATATCAGCATTTTTCATTGGAAATTATCCAATATACATATTTTTCATTCAGAAGTCAATTAGATTTGGAAAACAAACTTACACATGTGGCTTTTCTCCCGTGTGAATCATCTTGTGGAACTTCAGCGTGTTGGTATATGTAAATGTCTTGTGACACACATCGCACTCGTAGGGACGCTCGTTGGTATGAATCCTGTCAGAGATTAATATTAGTATTATCCAGTTAAGTAATAGTTGGGTTAACCCACTGACCTGTGGTGTTTGTTGCGGGTGGACAAGTCAGCAAAGGCTGCCGGGCAGAAGCTGCACTTGTACGGCCGATTTCCCGTGTGCGTGTTCATGTGACGGGCCAGTTGTTGAGCCTGGGCAAAACAGTGGCCACAGATCCTGAAAAGCAGACACTTAAGATTTTAAACTTTTTTGGCTACTACTGTGAAAAAAACGCTTACTCGCACTCATGCGGCTTTACGCCAGTGTGAACCTTAATATGTTCGGTTAGGCGACTTTGAGAGGGATACATATTGCCGCAAACATCGCAGATGTACTTGAACTCCTTTTTGTCGCCAACGCGTATCTTGTGACCGCCCTTGGTCTTGACACCAGCATGCTTTCGAGCCAGGACTTCGCCAATTGAAATGCCTTCGTCGTTAATAAAAATTTTCGTATCGCTGTTGCTCCGCTTGATCTTTAGCGAATTGCCGCCGCGGGCACCGACCTGGGATGTTCCGGCAGCAGTTTTCGTTGACGATGCAGGTGCCTTGCGGGTGCTTGGACGTCGTTTGATGGCCTCGCGCTTACTGGCGGCAGCTCTAGCTGGTCTTGTTGGTAGGAACTCATCGTCGTCAGGATCATCCTCGTTAGCGCTCTCGGTTAATTGATCCTGATCGACGTGGTCCAGGTATTCAATGTCTGCTGAGAGTCCAGAAAGCGATTGTTCGGCGATTTCCTGCTCGGTGATAATGTCGCCCTCGAAGGTCTCGTACACGTCGTACACCTCCTCTATGATGCCTTCTTCTTCGGCGTGTTCATGCTTAACGTGTTCATTCTTAACAGCCACAAGACGATCCTTTTCGAGTTCCACGAGTATGCCCTCTTCGAGATCGTCAGCGAAGTCGTGGGCCTGGACTTCCGCCGATTCCTCAGCCTCTCCCTCGGCATATTGACTTCCGTCTAGGTCTTCCTCTTCTAATTCCATCTCCTCGGTTTCCCTCTCCCTTTTCTTTGCAGGCGATCGCTGCTCTACTTCTACGGGGGCCACGAATTGCCGTAGGTGACCGTAGGACCGCTGGCACGTCTGCCGAAACTTGAATGACATCTTGAGTACCTTGCAGCACTTCTCACATATCTTGTCCGGATAGTGATCAAACTTCTTGATCTGCCAAAGAAATTATAACAATGAGTAAATAGTTTGATGGAAATGGGGCCCACTTACGGGCACTCCGCCGCACTCGCGGATCATGTTGGTCATGTCCTTCTCCGTATCGTCGTTGAAAATGCTGGCCATGGGCTCCTTGGGCTGCTGCAGGCACACCCGGCACACAATCCACTTCTGCGTGGTCGCTGGTGCCACAGCCGCTTGTGCGGCCGAGTCTCTCATAGTCGCGAATGGAACGTGGATCCTGGAATATTTTATTTTATTTTTTTTATTTTGCAGAACACGCTCGCTCTTGATGGAGAAGACGCCAAGCTGGTGACGTACAACGCGAATGGCGATTAAACTATCGATAAAAACGAACCATTCAGTAATTTGTTTTGTTTATTTAAGAGCAGAAAGTATTATAAACATTATTAAATTAGAACAATGGTAGTTTAAAAACTATTAATCTGTAAGAAGAATTATTTATATTTACAGTAATTGAAGGACCTGTAACTTTCGTAGAATTGTTATTATTTTATTTTATTCTTGACGATAGCTATTGCGCCCCTGAAATGGTCACTGATACGATACTTATCGTATTTCCCTGTGAATGGTCACGCTTGCATTCAGCTGTTGAAATTTGTGCATTTTCCAAAACCGAATAAATCTGCGGAATTAGCCATGAGAACGGAGTCCAACGAGAAGTGGATTGTGTGCCGCGTGTGCCTGAATGGGGACGGCGAGGATGTGCTCCACGAAATATTCAGCCAGACGGCCAGCACTCGTCTAGACCAAATGCTGCACATCTGCGCTGGGGTACCAGTAAGTTGAATTTAGTCACAAACAGTAAACTTAATTTAAAAAAAAATAAACTGCCGACAGGTCAGTCAGGACGACCACTTCCCCGATAAGATGTGCAGCAAGTGCATGCGCTGCCTGCGACTGTCCTACAAGTTCCGTCTCACCTGTCAGCGGTCCCACCAACACGTCATGGACATGCTTGCCCGGGAGGCCAGGAAAATCAAAGTGCCAGGCGGCGAGGCAGATAGCCAAAATCTCTCGGATGACTTCAGTGCTGAGAACGTGTTCAAAGTTTGGGAAGAGGACACGAGCCAGCTTGACGGCACCTTAAAGGAGGAAGAGCTTCGGTCGGAAGAGGAGGCTCAGCAAGAACAGGAAACCCAGGATATGATCACGTACGTTGTGGAGGAAGCCGAAGGTGAAGAAACCATCATATACGATGGCAGCAATGAGGCGGAGCACGCGGAGGTTGTCTTTGATGGCGTTCAGACCGGTATTGAGGAGACGGAAGCCTATGCGGAGTATGAGGAATTCGAAGAATTAATTCCCGTCGATAGTACCTCCCCCTTGCCCTCCACGCCAACGGATCAGGAAATAGACCAATTGCCCGACAACGATATGACAGATTATGTTCTCAGCTCAGATGAAAGCGAAAGTGTGCTAGCCGAGGAAAAGCCTAAATCCAAAACGACGCTCAACAGGCAACGCTCTGGCAAAAGGACAGCTCAGGGGAATCGTTCCACTGCTGAAGGAGACCCCGTCGACCGGAAGCTGGGCCGAAAGCCAAGGGAGAAACACACCACTTACATTTGTGATGTATGTGGAAATATCTATCCCACCCAGGCCCGTCTCACCGAGCACATGAAGTTCCACTCTGGTGTAAAGCCCCATGAATGCGAGTATGTTACACCCACATATGGGAGTAAATGGTTCTCTTTAAAACGACTTTCGTTGCAGGATTTGCGGACGTGGCTTTGTTCAGAATCAACAGCTGGTAAGGCACATGAATACCCATACAGGGAACCGGCCTTACAAGTGCAATTACTGCCCAGCTGCGTTTGCCGATCGTTCCACAAAGACGAAACATCATAGGTATGGCTCAAAGATATTTTCCCAACGGAGGAAGTGCTTTTATCCTGTCCTATGGAACATTCTCTTTACTATCATTTGTAGAATCCACACAAAGGAGCGGCCCTATGAGTGTGATGTATGCTCCAGGACCTTTACTTACTCGGACAACCTGAAGTTTCACAAGATGATACATACTGGGGAGAAGCCGCACGTGTAAGTGCCACTGCTTTTCTCATAATAATAATAATAATATAATAATCTTTAACTTATTCTAGTTGTGATCTTTGTGGAAAGGGCTTTGTAAAAGCATACAAAATGCGCCTACATCGGGTGACGCATGAACGGCGAGGTCAGTGGAAATCGACGACAGATGTTGAGATGAAGAACACTACGGAGACAGTGAAGCAAGAAAAGCATAATAACTGGAAAGCATCAGCCGTGGAAATGAATACAGAGGACGATTTCGTTAAGGAAGAGATAACGGAGTTCCTCGGTAGTTAGTTCCAACTCAAGTTTTTCTCATTTGTATTTTGACTTAAAAGCAACATTTAGTTAGTACAATCGAAACAATGTAAAATTACTTGATTTTATATTATAAAAAGTTTGAAACTAGTTTTAGTTTAAACATCTTAAAAGAAAAGTCTTCATATGTATATTTGGCTATATATAACCTTTATCAGTGATTTTCATAGTCCTAAGAATTAGTAGGTAAAATAGCTTACAAAGATCACATATTTTTGAGAAAGTTAATGAAAATATCAATATAAATTCCCAATCAAATATTCATGAAGAAAAATGATCTGCTTAAAAGAATCTAAAAAATTTCCGTTGGTATTTCGGCAGATTAAAAAGCTTCTAGCAGTCCAAGAGAAAAAAATGCTTGTTGGTTAAGCGAACAGCAGTGACAACAAGCGAAGTATTTGACGAGATCTGATTTGAATTAAACAACTTTGAACAAATGGTGTAAAACTTATTTTATTTGTTCTACCAAGTGGGGCTTTGCTCTTGCATGGTCTTTTGGTTTGTGGGACTTCTCGTGGGCGTTTTTATGGTGCAGCTGGGAGAAGGTTCGTTGGCAAAACTGACAGCTAAACGGTCTCTCGCCTGTATGCGTTTTTATGTGAACCCGGAGCACATTGGAGTAGGAAAACGACTTGCTGCAATGCTTGCACTTGTACGGACGTTCGTTGGTATGGATTCTGAAATATATTTTTTTTAAGTGTTTGGTGTTCCTTGGAAAGCTTATTTGATTCGCAATACCTGTGGTGCTTGATACGCGTAGACGGATCGGCGAAGCAAGAATCGCAGTAATCACACTTATAGGGACGGTTCCTCGTGTGCGTGTTCATGTGCCTTGTCAGCTGCGGAGTTTGTCGGAAGCGTTTCTGGCAGATCCTAAGGGAAAAAGGTTAGTCTGACGGCTAGAGAATCCATCATAACAGCGGCTTACTCGCACTCGTGTGGTTTCTCTTTGTTGTGGACCTTCAGATGAGCTGCCAGCTTGACCTGATCGGTGTACATTTTATGGCAAACTTGACAAGTAAGCGAAGCAGCCTCGACCTGGCTAACATCTCCGTCCGGCTCTGGCGCGGGACTCATAGATTCAATCGAGTCCTCCTTAAGGGGCGATGGTGTCCTTGAGGTTAGGTGTTCTATACTGATTATTTCATCGGCACTGCCAGCCCCCTCCAAGTCGCTCTCCAGCGCTATGTCGTAAGGCTCTAGGTACTCGTACTCCACATCGCTGTCACTGCATCTGGCCTCCTTGATGGGCTTACTTTCATTCTCCAGCCGTGGTCCAATCTCCTTAGTGACGACCTCAATGGTCTGCTGTTGCAATGCCTTCTCCGCATCTTGGCAAAGGGATCGCAATTTGAGGGCCGCCCGAAGTAGAAGCGCACAGCTCGTGCAGATAAGATTCGGCAAACCAGCGTGTCCTTTCAGCTAAGCATACAAAAATACACATCTTAGTGGGATTTTGGAAACCAAAGGGCTTTATGCCTACCTGTATTCCCGTGCAGCGCAATATTTGCTCGCAGAAATCCTTCTCCGTGGGCATAAGGGCCTCATCTTTGGGCTGTAAAAGACAGATGCGACACTGAGGCTCATTTTGTGCCATTTGCGAATGCATCCTCCTGTTATCCAGTACAGTTTTGTCCCCGAGTAAAGTAAACGTCTGTCCTGGCACAAAAAAAATTCAATTTGAGCTAATTCGGGGCGAATGGTGACATAAGAGAGGAAGAAGAAGAGAAGACGAAAACACTAAAGATAAACAATAACACAGATAACACAGGTACAGCAAAAAATGGAGCTGAGGCTGGATATGCTGAACGTTTGCAGGACGTGCCTGCAGGATGGCGATGCCCAAATGGTCTCTATTTATGAGGGAGCGGACGACAAGGAGCGTGGCGGCATTTTACTGTGGGAAAAACTGGAGAGTTTCAGTGGAATTCAGGTGGGGAAAGGTGTCGAACTCCTGTCAATAATGTCTTTAAAATCGCCATTTCATTAACAGATAAATCGCAAGGAGCATTTCCCTAGCAGGATTTGCCTAAAGTGCAAAGCTTTTCTAATCCTTGCCCACAAATTCCAACAAATTTGCCAGCGCTCCCATGACTTCCTCAGTGAATATGTGGTCAAAGATGTAGAAGAGCCGGTTGCGGTTATTCCAGAGTCTCCCCCGCCACCTGTGGAAGCGGAACAGTTGGAGCACCTAGAGGTGGAGGTGCTCGATGAAGCTCCTTGGGCCAACGACGAACGAATCGAGGATGTACCAGCACCGCCGGAGAATGAGAAGCCGGTCGTGTTGGCTGTGGAAACAGTTCCTGCGCCAGCAATCAGTAACGTCAAGCTACATGTGTGCAAGATATGTGGCAACGGCTATCCAAGGAAGAGCACCCTGGACACGCACATGCGAAGGCATAACAATGAACGGCCATTTGAATGCGAGTAGGTATAGTTCCCGATTTTAAAGTACACTATGTACAAATCATTGTTTCTCCTTTAAGGATCTGCCACAAGAGTTTCCACGTCAACTACCAGTTGATCCGCCACATACGTAAGCACACCGGAGCCAAGCCCTACACCTGTCAATATTGCCAACGCTGCTTCGCGGATCGCACTTCCCTTGTGAAGCACGAAAGGTGTGAGAACAAGTTTTTGATATACCTAAATGGCTTCTTAACCTTTTCACCGACGCGTTCCCCTGTAGAACCCATCGAAATGAGCGTCCTTATGGTTGTCAGACATGCGGCAAAACCTTTACATACTCCAGCGTCTTGAAGGAACACTACAAAACGCATACGGGCGAGAAGCCTCACAAGTAAGAATTATTAAATTAGGCGTAAGGTTTAGTATTGACTAACAAACAATTGTTTTGATGCGTTCTATAGGTGTAAACTCTGCGGCAAGACTTTTGCCCGCACTCACAATCTGGTCGCCCACATGCAGACCCAACAGCATTTAAATGATCCCCGAACTGCCGGCTATCTAAACACGATCAAGGCGGGCAGCACTGGCACGATTTTATAAAAAGACGGAACGACCCTCCACGGAATGAGAAAACAGTTGAGCTGACCCGGAGGGTCTCGACAGGATTTGTGAAAATTGTCTAACCAAAATACAGTGAAAAAAAGAAACTAATACCCAAAAGTAAGAGGGATATAAAGAGGATCACTTCATTCTTTGGGCAATCAGAACGCACGTAATGAAGATGACATACAAGAAAGGAGACATAATGCGATACTTTGCCTATTAGGTAAGGGAAAGCTCAAAGTTATGGTAACACTGGGATTCCTCAATCTTCGACAGAAACATGAGGTGTGGGAAAAAAATTGCTGGTTAACACCATCCATGTTCTGTTTTAGTTTTTTACAATTTAATCTTTTATTTAACTTACTTGCAAGCGGTTCACAATCTTTTCTCTTTGAATTGTTAAATTTTTGTTTTACAGTTTTTACAACTTTAATGCGTTGTACGGGGAAAATGCCGAAGCTTGAGTTAAAAGTGCTGACGCTGACTTGGCTCTGTGATCGAGATAATTGTAGCGGGAAGAATAGGAGGAGGAGTAGGTTGGTTGTATTCGTTAACAAAATTAAATAACAAACTATGAACTTGATCGTGATTAGCCGATGGCCTTTGCACAGCAAAGAAGCATCTACTTGGCCGCCATGCGGATCTTGTCCTTCAGCAAATTGCGCAGCTCGGTGACCATCAGCTCGTGTGAGTCCTTAAAAGTAGCCGAGACATCCCCGATAAGCGTGGCCTCCACTTCTGGCTTCAGTGACATGTCCGACATGAAGGAGCTAAGATCCCTGGGTAGCACCGGCGCCTTCCAAGTGCCTAAACATTGAAAATTTAAGAACAAGATTTAGCATTTGGAGATGCGAGGTCCGTCTCAGCCGAGGTACTCACGTATAGCCGCATCACAAGTCTCCAGCTTGTGTTTGAGTTGGCGCATTAGCTCCTGCACCATCTGGCTGCGCTCCTTTTCGCTGATAGGTTGCGAACCATTCTCCTTGTTGTCCGCCGTTCTCTTCTTGGTCTTGGTCTTTGAGCTGACCTGCAGCTTGTCGTTCAGCACGGAAAGCAGCAATGCGTACAGGGATAAAATCTATAGGGAAGGTATTTGGAATTATAATCTTGAAATATTTGTTGAGCTTCATCGTAACTTGCCTCTAGGCTGGCGGCCACCTTCTGCTGCTGCTCCCGCCGGTTCCATAGGCCGTCCGTGCTGTTTCCGTCGTTGCACGCGGCGATAGTCTTCACACACACATCCATTACGATAATAACGTTGTCGCCAACCCGTTTGCATTGCTCGGCCAGCTTTCCGGAACCGCTGTGCAGGTCGAGAACCAACTGGGCCAGGTCATCGAAGAACCGTTCGTAAGGCAGATCGAGCATCAAGTGCAGACGCGTGGGCAGCAGGTTGACTAGAAAAGTTTGCGGCAGCGGTTTGTAGTTCATCAGACGCAGACGTTGAAACAATCCCGTCCAGGATTCTCGCAGTAGCTCCAGGGTGGCAGTCTCCGTTCCCGCAGGCACATCTTTCGCACTCGTACCATGATACAAATCGATGAAGGAAGCGAACAGGCGGAGCATTAGCGAACGCACCTGCAGCACCTCCACCTCCTGGTCGAAGGACTCCTTACGTTCGTCCGCAGAATTCACCTGGTGCAACGGATCCCATCGAATGATGGCGTCCAAGTCCCGGTTGTCACTCAGTTCGTGCCAGGCGATTCGATCCTCCGCTGGCTCAATGCTCATCGCCGCGTAAGCGGAAAGATTTTGCGTAACATTTCCATAGCAGCTCACCAGGTCACAGATCTGGGCCTCCACCGAGCAGGCGACATACTGCAGGCTGTTAGTCAGCCGCTCCTTGAAGTTCATGAACTCCTCCATCTTGGAGAACGTACAGAAGCGGTACGTCAAGGCAATGTACTCTAGTCGCTCCTTGTAACTGTTGGTGAAGAACTTCAGTGTGGCATCGTAGACAGTTCTGGTGCCAGAGAAGCGTCCACCCAGCGGCAGCAGCTGGCAGTGCACATATCCCATTGAGTCCAGTTGGATCTGCTTGATGTCCAGATACTCGTACATCTCCTGGGCGCCCACTTGGCAGCCAAACAGGTGGTAAATCTTTAAGCTTAGCAGCTTCACGTGGAAGTTGCTCGTGCTGTTCCGCAGGACGTACTGCAACAGGCACAGGGCCTCGAACAGGTGATCTGACTTATGTTCCCTCCGACTGAGGTCGTACATCACATTCGCCGCCAGCAGGGCATACGCATCCGATGGTCCCATCTCAGTGGCCAGCAGCTTCTTGCCGAATGTACTCCGGCCATGCTCGTAGTGGAGCTTAAGGGCCGTGTAGAAGGCAATTAGGTGGTCTACGGGTAGCTCCATGTGCGCGCCACACATACGGGAGATTTGGAGGGCACAAAGGTGTTTCTGCATCTGCTCCTTCTGTTAATTTTCCCATTTGTTATTGAGAAATCGGATAAAAATCATTCACAACTTACATTTTGCGGCAGCGACGTGGAACTGACTCCGCTCTCCAGCAGCAGCTTGCTGGCCAGTGCCTGCCGTTGCTTCATGCTGATCGAGGGCAAGAATAAGGCGATGTCATGGGTGCAGCAGGATTTGTCGCCGAACAGGTTAAAGTATTCAATGACCATGTTGTCAAAGTCGCCGATGAGCTCCTCCGCGGGCAGTTTATCCGCTCGCATGCGCTGGTGAAGCTCTAAGCGGGCCAAATAGGGTCCTCGTTTCTTGCGCTCCGAAGACTCAATAATGCCCTGGAGGAATTCTTGACACCTGGCTAACGAATCCTTCTCTCCGTTCTCTTCTTCCTTGGGCAAAAGTTTACGTAATTCAAAGGAGCTTTGGATGTACTCCTTGTAGTAATCCCACCGATCGCGGCTATAATAATGAAATATTATTTAGTGTGAATGGATAGGCTGGTGTTACATACTCGGAGTCCAGGAGTTGCTGCAGAAGCTCATTCAGCTCCCGCCAATTGCCCAACTCCTTGAGCAGCTCAAACTTCATGCTGACCGGAGCACCTGGATAGAGCTTGGCGCACAGCTCTCCGGTGAGGAATTCCCATGCCTCCTGGTACTTGTTCTGCAGCTTAAGGATATGCAGATACAGGAAGGCCTCCTGCTCCGTCTCCAGCTTGCCCTCCTTGATGTGCTTATCGACCATGCGTTGCGCCAACCCCAGGTAAATTTTTCTTTTGTCCGGTAGCGCCGATTCCGGCCCCCGGATCCCCTGGAAGACCACACTGATCACAGACCAAAAATAGTAGGCATTCTTCGGCTGCGCCTTGTAGAGCTGCAGGGCAACAGCTTGCTGCGCCTTATAGTCCTCAACGCGCACGTGGGAGATGAAGAGGTGGGCGAGCAGCTCCTCATTGCCCGGGTTCTGCTTCACCGCGTGCTGGTACAGCTCCACAATTTTATCCACTGTAACGAGGCGGAGATATATGTAAAATTAGCAATAATAGCTACAGTACAGGTATCTATATATTCAAATCGTTGGCACGCACTTGCTGCCGTCGCCGTCGTCAGACTAAGAGAATACGATTTTAATTAGTCGGGCGAGGTGCGCGTGCCAAGAAAAATACGAAAATATGAATTGTGGGCACTTCGTATGCGTGGTCAGGGGCGGCGTAGATGGGAACACGCAGAATGCAAATGCGGATGTTTGAATTGAATTTTCTTTGAAAAATAATTATTTCAGGTATTTAGTTGCTTTCGGATAAGGAAAAAAGTAATTAGAAATAAAAAGCTTTAAAGATTTTGTTTTTTATTTGTGTGCGTTAAACATAAATTTAGTTCCTTTGAAAACAAAACTTGAACAACTTTCCAAAAGTCGGAATATTTCTCCACTTATGCCTTCACAAATTTGTTTTTTATAGCATGCTTTTTATAGTGCTACTTAAGTATGCTATAAAAAATTAAAAATCATTTGATTGGCTAAACCAATATATAAAAAAGTATTTTTAAAATACTTTTAGAATATTTTTGACGAAATTAAAACAAGAAATGGGTAAAAAAAGCGAGAAAGCTACAGTCAAAATGCTTATTCACGCTATACCCGGCACCCAAGGCTTTGCTTATTAACTTAAAAGACAAACGGGCAAGATCAAACTTAAGTTTGAGAGTGGAAGAAAGACATATTGAAGGCATTGGAACCTTAATGCCTAATAACCCCCATGTTGATCATCCAATTGTTATCAGAAAACTTTCGCATAAGCCTACCTATTACATACCCAATTTTTTATGTGTAAATTCCAAGCTATTGTAACAGGTACTAATAGCTAAGTTTAAAATAATTTTGCTTTTTTTTCAATTCTATAAGAAATATGGTTAAATCGACACTTGGGGTGAAGCTCATCATGCTAAATATGTTGCTACCTTGCTTTATGCCATGATACCCTTGAATTGCAAATTAAACGTAAATCCTACTCTGAAGCATTGAAACTAATACCGTCATATGAAAAAGGAAAAGATTGCCAGTTTCCCTTTCGTATTAAATCTACAAAAATTAAATCAGGTGAATTGATAAAGCCACTTTAAGATAGTTCCGGGTACACTGTAGCTAAGGCAACTGATAATATGCCTTATCTCAATAAGTGAACATCTATAGCCTGGATTAAAGAGGTGATAACATTAGATATGCGATCTCATAAAGCGCAAAATAGAATTGAATTCATCAAATGTAAAGCTAGATGGCTCCCGTAAATTAACGATTAAGGTATTAATATGCTGCTCTTAGTCCTCTTTAGGACTTTTTCGTACGTACGTTGTTCCATTTCCCGGTAGCAGAACGATAGGACCTGCAGGGTGGAGTCGTCCGTGGGCTTTTCCTCGGCGACGGCCTGCAGGCAGCCGTGGCTTTCGTCATAGCGTCCCAGCCGGAGCAGGGAGAGTCCCTTTAGGGCACGGGCGCATAGCAGAGTGGGATGCTTGCGCAGCAGTTTCTCGGACTCCTGCAGGGCCTTGCGGTTGTTGCCCACCTCCAGGTTGTCTGTCATCGAGGTTAAACTGGGTTAGTCTCTGGCTCTACCCCTTCTCTGATCCAACGACTCTTCCACTCACCATAGACCGGCCGCAGTCGGCGCTCGAACAAGGCCGAGTCCATGCCCTGCTGTTGCTGCTGTGCCATGTTATGTTATGCTGCTATATGCTGCTAACCTAATTACAACGTGCTACATGCACCTCGCACGCCTCCTCCACACGCTGCTGGGAGATTCGATTCGCTCTCCGTGGTTTTCTTTGCGGCACGCTGCCTTCTTGGTCTGTTTGCTTTAGCGGCTCTCCTCGGGGTGCCCACGGTGCTTGGGCGTTCGGGGGGCGGTCAACAGCTCACGGGCTTTCGAATCACTGGCTCAAAAACTTAATAAATGCTTAACTTCATAGAAATTAGTGACTCTAAATTTTATTCAAAATAAAAAAAACCTCAGACTGCATATTGAGAGATGAGAGAGCAGGCGCTCGGTATTTCCACGGGTATTTCGGTAGTATTTTTCTGTGAGGTTTTTGGTATTTTTGCGGTAAATGTGGACTAGGGGTACTCCCGTTATGTGACTTTTCAGTGAAATCACAATTTTCAAAATCAAATTTTTTTCGTTTATATGTCAAATTAAATGAAATTTATATAGGTTTACTGTCATAATAATAACTACATGTGCAATTTTCTTGAGATGAATATTTGCTATGATGATTTTTTGCCAATGTTAATATATATGTAATAAGCTATTTGGAATAATAAAATATAAAAATAACTGTAAACTGTTATATTGCTACACTAAGACTACCCCTGTTGTTGGGTTTTCGGCAAACAGCTGACTGCTAGAGATGTGCCGATATTCGCTCACGGCGTGAAATTCGCAAACGAACGATGAATGGCAAAATAGAGTTTATCAATTTATTAGAGTGCTAATTTGATAATTTTACCTTTGTTGGCTACTGACGCACCTGACACGGCTGTAAAAACCTGAGAGTAACAAAAAGAGTGCGAAGAACGTGACTCACGCACATGCCACGCACCTGGGACCAGTTGCCCATCCCTAGCTGCTGCCCCGAAAGACGAAAACACGTAAAGAAATAAAATGTATAGTTTTTAGCAGCAAAAGCGGTGCGCGGGCTCAAAACAAAAACGTTTTCAAGTATTAAACTACCAACTAAGCAACGATCCTCCTAGTGACATAGTCTAACTTTACGCCGCGCACCGTGATCGCCGCTTTTTATCGCCTTTCCGCCTGGCTACCGCTACATGTCCATTTTTGGTGAAGAATTTCTCGCCAAATTCTCACCCGCGGCCGGACGCAATGAGAGATGAGATTTAACTGGCTGAGCGAGTACGTGGCCAGCATCTCTAGCAGCATTGATCGAGAGTCCAGTCCCTGGCGGCAACTGCAACAGCAGGTGCAGCAGCTCACCTTTACCCCCCAGGCCATATACTGCCGTATTAAGTCAACGTCCGCCGAAGCACTGGAGCACGTAGTGATCGCCTGTGCGGTGTACTTGTTAGTATGCCTGGGCCTCTACAAGCTCACCTTCTGGCTCTCCACGTCGCCGGCTGGCGGGGCTCACAACAACAACAATGCTCCGCCCGGATCAGGAGACGATCGGGAGTCTGGTGGACTAAAACAGGCACTGCAGTCCGGGCTGCGGCTGCGTAGCGTCCGGCTGCCAAAGTCGTCGCATATGGAGCGCGTACTTCTGGTAACCGCCCATCCGGATGACGAGTGCATGTTCTTTGGGCCGCTGATCTACTCGCTGACACAGCGTCAAGGCTGCCAGGTGTACATACTCTGCCTGTCCAACGGTGAGAGCTAGCCATCAATGACATCATCCCCTATCTTCGCCGTAACCATTGATAGTAATACATATGGGATAATTAACCATTTTCCCTTCTCAAAATCAGCTCCGAATCTCTATATAGTCTTACGATTTTTGTTTTGGCGCAATATCGGCGATTAATTTATTGTCAATGATATTCAAACGAACCTTATTGAACTGCCACGGATTTGTTCGATTGAAAATATCGCAAATTAATGTATTTTTTTTTATTTTAGATTACCCAAACAAATGTATTTTTATTCTATAGCCAAAACGGTTGCACCGCTACGGGTTTGGTTCAATTTTTTCAACGGCTATTAATAGATATTCAAAACCAGAACCAAAATTAGTTTATATCCAAGAACTCATCATCGAAATGGTCTCAAAAACTTTCAGACAAACCTTTACAAACTGAACTGCTTAGCTTTAGAGTTGGGCAATTACCTTAATTGGCCATTTTTGTCATTTTTCCCAAATATTATTTTATATATATAGACGATTAATCTAATATATTTTCCACAAACAGGCAACTACGAACATGCCGCCAAGCTGAGGCGCCAGGAATTGTGGCGCTCCTGCTCCAAACTGGGTGTGCCCGAATCTAACATCGTGTTGATGAATGCCACCAACCTGCCGGATGACCCGAATGTGGACTGGCGTCCGGATGTGGTGGCTAGCTTGATACTCCACGCTGTTGAAAGTCTCGACATCCAGGCGATATTCACGTTCGATCGCGATGGCGTCAGCTCGCATCCGAACCATTGCGCCGTGTACTATGCGGCCGCATCTCTGTGCTTGGCCAACCTTTTGCCTAAAGGTGAGGAGGCGAGAAGGCGTGCGAGTCACGCGGGCGGCGACGGGCAGCAAACAATGGGTGCATGTTAATTGGCGTGCCCATCGTTGCAGTTTGTCGCTATTTATAGCCCTTGGTATTATAGTATAGAGCAATTTTTTATGTACATATCATCATCATCCCGTTGCAGATTGCAAGTTCTACACCTTGGACTCGATAAATGTGGTCAGAAAATATCTGTCCATTTTTGATCTACTGTGCACGTGCTTTATGTCAACGCATTGGTATGAAATGTGGCCCGAAACCCATGGTTTTGATCTTTGAATTGAATTCCTCATGGTGTCTTCTAGGTGCATTCTAAACTGGAAGGAATCGGCGATTGTGAGGAGTGCCATGAAGGAGCATCAGTCCCAGATGAAGTGGTTTCGCTGGCTCTACATTTACACGTCCCGCTACATGTTCATCAATTCAATGCGGCAGATAAATCTTTCAGATGTGGAGTTGGAAATGCAGATACACGACAATTAACAAACACAAAAGGATACGAAAGGGAAACAACACCAAAAGACAAACTACCTTCATGATCGGATGCAGAACGCGAAGTTTTTATTTTAGACTCTGACGATTCTACTAGTAAACAACATGTATGTAGCTACTGTTGGCCAAATGATCGAAAGCAATTGGAATATATCAATATCCAAACCAAAACCAGGGAACAAAGAAAGAACCAGGCAGTAACCGCAACCGCAACCTCAAACAGTCCATTAATTAGTTTCACTCATACAAAACGGCATATCTTTAACTCTGCATATTTATTAGTTAGCTCTAATTATTATTTATACTCAGTCCAAGCAATGTTCCAAAGTGTGCGATGTAGTCAAATGCTTTAAAATTAAAACAGATGTATGCGTTATTATTCTAATTGTTAATGTTTTTAATTTTTCGTTCTGTGTACATTCATTCCCCGTTAGCATACACACAATACATACCTTTAGCGAGTTTCGATTTTGTGTTCTTGTAAAATTGTAAAATAGTTTGTTGTAAGCAGCGAAGTACAATAATTTTTATAAATATATATTTATATGTATAAATATATGAATGTATGTATGCATAAACAAATATACTTATGAGCCGGAGAAAATAGAACATAGAATGCTGTTAAATATTTATTTACATTTATATTATTTTATCGAACGCACTTTTAAATTAATTGTTTTATGGGCCAAACGCTGAATTCTTAGTAAAATGCGAAGCGATTTATGTTGCAATTGAAACTAAAATTTGTTTTATTTTATTTAAGGGACCTACCGACCATCGAAATAATCGTAAGACTATCCGTAAAATTTATTTTTACCGATTATATTGAAAGCGTTCTTAAAGTGTTCCTTTACAGTTGCTATGTTTTTCGAAATGAGCTATTTAAGGGTGTTGCAACACGAGAAAGGGACAATAGAGTATAATTTGTTAAGAGAATGTTGTTAATAGAACTCTGATAACTTTATTTTTTTTCAGACACCAATTCAGTACTATGTCACTCAGAATTTCGACAACAATCGTCCATCCTCGCACTTTCAGCACAGTTAACAATGACCTTCCCCAGCCCCACATTTGACTCATGCTGCGCAGACCGAAAGGCTTGGTCCGCATTGCATAAGGGGTACGTGGCTGTGATAAACTTCTTCATGGGAGCCTGACCAGATTGCATAAGTTGAAGGGCAGTGGGATACCTACGGAGTAACAGGGAGACAATTTGCCTGTCAGGTTACATAAATTCATTTTGCTGCATTTACATGTTGGCTGATCGAAAACTGGGTATTAAGCGGATATTCTTCATTAGAACGTCGAGAACATTGAAGCTGGCGCACTCCGAATCGCACTCTGATAGTACACAAACACCGCACGGCTGCAGGGCCATAACTGCCAGGTTCATGGACATTGCTGAAATGGAACAGTTGATCACGCTATTGGGCCAGGCTTGAAACTTGCTGTAGATGGCCTCGAGTACCTCGCTGAAAAGGCTATTGTTGTCGAACTCAACGACATCGAAGCCAAAGTCCCGAACGATAACGTCGAGAGCGGGACCAACGCCTCCAGCAATTATTATCTTCCTCGCTCCCATAGCTTGGGCACAAATCGCTGCCGCGACTGCGGTGGGGCAGGTACCCAGAATTAAGACATTACTTGTTGGCCTTATGTTGCTCTTGAAGCACGCCTGGCATCCCTGGGCTAAAGTTTGGGTTAAAGCTCCCTCGGCCATGCTTATTGATGGATGCAAACGGTGACAGAGGTCAGCCGGATGCGTTTGAAAGGTACTCAGAAAGCCATTGTATACCAAACCGGCACACATGTTGTAAAGACCCTGTTTGCATAGGTCGCAGATGCTGCAGGATAGTGCCGATTCGACAACAACACGATCACCCACTTGCAGGTGTTGGACACTGCGGCCGACTTCCTCCACGTATCCCGTGGCATCATGACCTAGAGACATTGCTTCTACGCCACGGTTGCCGCTTTCATAGACATGAATGTCTGAGCCAGAGATTGCCACTGAGCCGGTTCGTATAAGGACATCTAAGGAGGCCAAAACGTGTAACATTATAAAGTATACTCGACTGTGATCTCACCAAAATCTCTTGGAGTGGGTCTACTCATTGGTAGCAGATGAACATTGTATGGGTCCGAAATACTCAAAGAGAACGCCTGTTTATTGGGGACGCGCTTGGGTGCCTCCGAATGGGACGGCGACTGTTGGATGCAAGCCCGGGTGCTGAGCAATCTTTTCCGCGATTGCAGCTGACCGGAAGCAGCCAGGCCCAATAGCCTGCCTACTCTGCGTTGGGATGTTAAATCCTTAGTGCCTGGTAGGCATTCAATTTGATATCTACGCACCTTTACTTTTTTTCTTACTGCGGTCACACTTCTTCTTAGGGAACTTGACCTTAGAGCACTTCTTGCCGCAAGATTGTTTTTTGCAGTCGTCCCCGTCTTTGAAGCAGTCTTCACGAAGACCCGTTCGCTCCTTGATATCCTTGCCTCTGCTTAGGGGGTACTTGGTCTCCGGGCACTTGCCAGTAGACGACTTCTTCTTTGAATAGTCTCGACGCAGGATTGTCGAGCTAATGGTAAACCGGGCAGGAGGACCACCCTTGTGCGCCTGCCGTTGTGTCGGGTAGGACTTGGGTAGCTCTGGAACGGTGACACGGTAGTTACGGCGCATAAGTGTCGAGTAGGCAAGGAAACGAGGGCCCTTAGGGCTTGAATGCGATCTAGGTTCTTTGAAAGCCTGATTCAGTGCCGTGGATAGGTAACGCTTATTGGGATTATGATTTGCGGCTAATGTTGAAAACTTTTTGCCTTTCTTGAATTTGGCACAAGGGTCCTTCTTTCCATTCTTGCCATTTTTACCCTTGCCCTTCTTGCCGCCCTTTCCACTGGCACAGGGGTCCTTTTTGTCACCACCCTTGCCCTTCTTGCCATCCTTGCCGTCCTTGCTGCCCTTGGCACAAGGATCGTCCTTTTTATCCTTGGCACAGGGATCTTTCTTGGCTTTAGCTGTGATCTCCGTGGTACTTGTAGCCTTCTTGGGCGGCTTCTGTTTTTCGGCTGGTCGCTTGCAGGGATTCTCCTTGCAAGGGTCATCAATTAGAGGACATTTTCCTGGACACTTGCGCTTAGGCTTAACAGGTGGGTTCTTGCACCCATCCTTGTCAGTGGGCACTGGCACCTCCAACGGATTGGCGTAGTTCGCCTGAGGCTGATCAACAGTCATCACCATCTTCTCACTCTGCTGTCCTACTTGGGCACCAGGCTTTATCATGGTCATGTTATCCGTGATAAGCTCCAGATTAGAGTTCTTGGAGAAGCCCTTCTCTAAGGCTGTACTGCACAGGTTTGCGGCCAGCGCAGTTAGGTGATCGTTAAAGCCGGGCATCTGCTCGTCCGTCAGATTCAGCTTCTGGGCATTGAGCTTCACGAGTCCCGAAATCAAGCCATTGAACCTGAGCGGAATAGTACGCTCTATATTTTCAGACGAGCTCGTTTCCACTTTGGTATGCATGCAGATCATGGGATCCTGGTTGTTCACAGGATTGATGTCAGTGCTTTCCATTGCATCGCGCAGGTTGGTCATATCCATCTCGAAGGAGAGCTCCATTGAGGAGACGGCCATTTCGTTGAGGCGATCACTTAGGTCCTGAGGAACATCCACTTGAACCTCCTCAATGGTTTCGCCCACCTGCATAGATTGATTTAGGTCGGCTTCTACGGCAGAAGATCGGTTAGTTGGTTGGGGGTTGGGCTGGGCCACGGCCGACATAGCTTTGCTGGTCTTCAGCGGCGGGCCTCCAGCTGCTGGACTGGCTTTACTTAAGGTATCCGTCAGGCAGCCAACCGCCTCCTGCCGCTGCAGGGGCGGTTCGGCAGCAAGGTGGGCATCTACCGCTGGAGTGGCCACGGCATCGGCTGTTGCAATTTCATCCCACAATGCCTTATCATCGGAGTTGGCCTCGGGCTTCACTTCTGCTTCCTGCTTCGTCGGCATAACCTCCTGGAAGGCCTCATTCAAGGCGTTGTAGTCATCGACCATACTGCTGGTAAAGGCCTCGATATGGTTAGCGTACATGCGCAGCTGGTTGATGGCCTCTAGAGTCTCCTTTAGGCCGTTGGCATCCATGCCGGCCAGGTTCAGAGGAACAATCACGATCTTGAGGTCCTTCTCTCCACCAGCCTCTGGCGTGATTAATCCAATGGGCAGGATCTGGGCGGCAGTGTTCGGTGAACCGGAGAAGCTGATCCGCTTGCGGAGCATGTCCAAGCTGTCGGTGATGTTGAAGACATTGGAAGTCTTTTGCGAATAGCTCTGCACCCGTATGTGACTGGAACTGGACGAAATCGTAATCTTCATCGACTGGCATCCGCTGGCAGCAGAGCTAGCTAGCTCGAAAAGCCTGTTGGAACTGAGCACACTACGGGGACGGAAATGTGGAGCATGGTAACAGAAGCACCGAGATATCTGCAAAAGATTTGGTTCCACGCGAGAAATTAGCAAACATCCAAGAATACCTCTCATTATCGCTACTTTAAACCTTAAATTTTGTTTGAAAAGATCAGAATTTCACTTTTGAATAGAAAAGAAAATTTCAAAAAATAGATGTGTGTCGAGTGTAGAACGCATTGGAAGAAAATAAAATGGAAACCAACTGACAGGTGAACATCAAAATGCAAGGCCTCCTAACAAGGAGAACAACAATTCTCAGATCACTGCTTTGGTTAAAAGTTAATTTTTACACACTCAACTAAAATTTTCTCTTTGTTTCTTAAGAGTAACTTTTTACACCCTGAATTTACACTATCTAAGATATAAGTAAGTACTGCATATTGGGCAATAGCAAAGTTTTTTTTTTTCGTGGCGGACGCAACTGTATTTTTTGTATAGACTTGCTGCCAATGTAATGTATATTCTAATCAGCAAATTTCTCTGCTTGGCCCTACTAACACCTCAAGCTTTTACTATGACCCTTGCCACACAAAAATGCTATTCTAATATTTATGTACACATTTCCTTTCAAAAGACCTCTAGAACCCATTACTTTTTGTCACAATGGTCAGACGTGACCCCGACATAGCACTGATAGTACTTACCTGAAAAAAACGCGTACTACCAAAAAACCTCATACTTAATAATTTGTTACAAATTCTCGATCGAACAATTAAAATTTTTAAATTTTGAATTTAGGCTTAGAAAGATTCTTTAAAAAAAAAACACAGAAAAAGGATCTGATAGCTCCAAGCTACACTTTTATATTGAATAACATTGTTATTTTGTGCCCCAAACTCAAATCTGCTAGCTCACTGTGATCTAAAAATTGTGCTATATTTTCATTTCATCTACAAAACAATTTTAGTGAACTATAAGTGTACCCATAAATCGGTTTTCTCCTTTCCGAAATTCTGCCGGTCTCAGCTCTCTCGAGTGTATGATATGATGTATGGGATGCCTCTTAAGACCAAGAGAACCTACTGTTTGAGGGGCCTCTAAATGCATATTGAATTAAATTTGGATACTACAATTGCTTGTACATTATCTGCATATTAATTGATTATCGGCCCATTGCCTTCAGCTGAGCTCTAGCTATTGGTTTTGGTTGGTCACTCAGTCAAGTTTAGTTTAAGTTTTGCTTTTGCGGGCAGCGGTTTCGGGTTCGGTTTCAATTTCGATTTCTAGCCAAGAGCTAGGGTTTTTTATATGTCATTGACAATGTTGCGTTTGTCCAATTCCTCATATAGTACTCTATGTTTTATTGTGTTTTTAAATGTAAGTATATATTTGGCATGTGAAGCTCAAAATAAGTGACTCATAGTTCGGATAAAAATGTACAACCTTATTGGTAGGATATGTTAAGAATAGTATTATAGTGGATTGCAATTAGCCCCCAAACCAGATTTATTACCCTTAGAGTCAACAGGAACACGCGGAAAAAGTTATTATCGCTTTCATTAAGCTTAAATATTTTTTATGTCTAATCGAGACCGTTTAGGCATTATTTAGGTCTTATTAAAATTTTCTTACACGTCTCCGACCAGTGAGGTTTCAGTACTTCCTACTTGTTTTCGACCTATTACAATGACGACACTCCCTATATCATTGCTCCAAAGAATAATCTCTGATTTGTATTACTCTCATAACTGGTAGAATAATTTCAAGGTCCAGCGACGCGTGTGCGTTCGGATTTGAATTTAGAAAGCCTCATTATCAGTATTTTCAATATTCAATTACGTACATGTTGAAGACGGTCATTAAGCGCCAATTAAAGATTCCATTTCTCCTTATATCTTTACCTACATATATCTACGTCTATGTTCTCAGTTCATGTGGCTCATGCTGCTGATGACAACGACGACGTCTGCCAAGCCAACTGACCCCAATGATTCTAAGCCTGGGATGAAGCATGTGATTGTCTTGGTGAAGCCAATGAATAAGTCCCGTGAGGAGTTTGATTTTGAGCGGAATGAGAAGGAAGCCATCAATTCGGCCCACCTGCAGCAGCTGTTCGGAAGTTTGCTCCAGCTGCCCGGTGCGGGAAACTCCAGTCTTCAGGTCACCATTGATACGGATGACGATCCAGTCAGTGAACGCATCACGCTGGACGATGACATGGAGGCCACTGGGGAGCAGCATGAGCAGCAGCATCGAATTAAATTGGCCATTCCCGTTCTGGAGCCGGTCAAGCACCTTATCAATACGGTGGGCGGAGGCGGTGTAAACGATTCCCATGTCAAGAACAACACCCACCGCCTGATCGGACACCATGGCGTTCACGACGGAAATGCCAGCTCGCCGGCCATCGAAACAGAGGAGGATCGGGAGACGGCCATCGACAGCACTGGGTTCGATGTCCTGGAGACACTGGGCACGGCTGGCACGGTGCTCTGGGGCATCCTGCAAAATGTCCGGAAGCTTTTTGCGGCTAGCGCTGGGAATGCAAGTTCAGCTTCCTCGGGTGGAGGAGGCGGAGCGAATTAGGCGGCGCTTCGGAGAGCCGGTATTCTGTGATTAATATTGGACTTAAATATGTTTAATGGGACTTATATCATCTTGGTACTTACTAATAAAAAAACGAATTCTTAAAATAATATTTTCAAATTGTATTTATAAACAGTTTATATTCAGCATATTTTTTCAAGATTCTGTTTTTACCAATTAGAAAAATATTTTTCGGTATGACAAAACTGATTTAATGTATGGGTCATATTTTTATAATGACCTCATATATTTTGTATGAGCAAACATGGAACATACCTTAAAATTGTTAAAATATGTAACTGTGGAGTAGGACAATAACATACATGTGAATGAAATATGTAAATTAAAAATAATATTAAACGGACCTACGTTTTTGTATTACTGAGAATGTAAATATATATATTTATTCCATAGCGTATTTGAATTCTCGAACCCAAGAGCAAAAGAAAATTACAGAATGCAGTTTCTTGAGTAAAACGAAAATGGAAAATTAT
This sequence comes from Drosophila nikananu, assembly GCA_008042635.1. Lineage (NCBI taxonomy): Eukaryota > Metazoa > Arthropoda > Insecta > Diptera > Drosophilidae > Drosophila > Drosophila nikananu. The sequence goes on from VNJV01017516.1 coordinate 35,641, forward strand.
TTTTCAAATATGCATACATTTTTATAAAGTGAACGGGTTTTTTAATCCCTTCTTAACGTTGAAGTCCAGCTAAAGTTTGAATTTGAAGTCTAACGATTTTTTACCGCCTTCTAACCAATCGCAATAGTTGAAGTTGCCAGACCTGCGCACAGAACACAGCATTTTCAAATAAAAAGCCAGTTTGAAGTCATGCATATACCTTTTTTATTCTCCTATAGAATCTTGAATTTTAAAATACTATACCTATAATTTAGTAATTCAAATCGTTCAAAAGCAAATAAGCATTTTTAAGGATCGTTTTCTGCTGCCATATTTTTACGCATTCAGAAGTTTCAGGAATCCCCTAACTGAAAATATCATCAGCTGAAAACAGCTGTTCCCACACAAACAACGTCGTGACAGCAATCGATTAGAGTGGCCTTGCCAGAAATTTTACACTTTCTGTCAGATGTTTTCGGTACTTGCACCAGTACTTGCAAGGTACTTGCACCAGTACGATATTATAAATATCGTATTGAAGATATTTGTCTTATAAAAAAAATAATAATAAATAAAATATAACTTTAAAATATCAATGCAACGAATACATTTTTCAAAAGACCATGAAGAGAATTAAGATTATTTCTTAATTTGACTATGTTTAAAACATCATGTATTGGTCTAGATCATTTTTGACAAAAAATATCGCAAACTATCAAATACAAATATCGCAATTTCGATATTAAGGTAAACAATAAATCGTGATGTAAATATCGATATATCCCGCTTTCTATCAGCTGTTTTCGGTAGTTCCGTTTTGTTCATTTCATTCGCGAACTCTCTGAATAACGGATGGCTGCGCCGCTTCGCCTAAAAAATTCTTTAAAAACAGACGCAAACAGCAAAAAACGTTTGAAATTACTAAACAACAACCAGTGAATAGTGTTAAGTGCGTGAAAAACACTTGTGAAACGAGTTCCAAACAGTCGAAAGTGCAAATTGCCAATTGGCGCAGAATGTGTGGCACAAAGCAGAAGGCGCGCTAAGCGAGCGTGCGAAAGCCGTAAAGCACAATAATGTAAATAAGTAAACGTGTGCCGCCGCGATATTTGTGAAAAGTCAACAAACACACTAGTGGCTAATGCATTGTGAGTGAAACGCAGGTAAATTTGGAGAATTTGCATTTGGCCATCGAATTGGCTTTCAGAACAGCTGTTGACGCTGCGTCTCGTTCTGTCTGCTTAAGGTATTGCTCTCTCCCTGCCTTCCGCGCTCTTTTTATCTCCCTCTCTTTGTGTTTTTTGTGTTTCTATTTGTTTGTGTTGCAATGTTAATAAATAGCTTGCGTCTTTAATTATTCTTATTGCACTGACGTCACAGCACCGTAGAAACCTATAATTAGTATAGTTCCTGTAAGTACAGTAAAGCTAAATGCTATGGAAAGATGGGCAAAGAGCCATGTGTCCACAGCATGCCGTCACTTGTCGTTTGTTATTGTTGC
>VNJV01017529.1:0-13958 GCA_008042635.1 Drosophila nikananu
GAATAAAATTAAAACCGAAATTCTGGAATAATACAACATGTCTATGTCTTAAATTTTATGAAAATATGTGAAAAATTGGCTTAGTTAGATTTTTTCATCATTATTTTCTGATCGGTCCTATGACAGCTATATGATATAGTTGTCCGATTTTGATCAAATTAAAACCGAAATTCAAGAATAATACAAAATGGCCATATCTCAAATTTTATTCAAATATTGTAAAAATTGGCTAAGTTATAATTTTTTTCATTAAAATTTACCGATCTTTCCTATATAACTATATGATATAGTCGGCCGATCCGGCTCGTTCCGACATATATAGCAGTGAGAGCATATAGGAGCATATCTGCAAAGTTTCATCCATATAGCTTTAAAACTGAGGGACTAGTTTGCGTAGAAACGGACAGACGGACAGACGGACATGGCTAGATCGACTCGGCTGTTGATGCTGATCAAGAATATATATACTTTATAGGGTCGGAGATGTCTCCTTCACTGCGTTGCAAACTTCTGACTAAAATTATAATACCCTGCAAGGGTATAAAAATTAGAACGAGGATATGAGACTGGCCTACTTTGGAAGAATGATGCGATTAAATTCCCGAATAGCTACAACATGGCTCTTCAAAGGATGCTCGAAGTAGAAAACAAAATGAAAACATTAGGAAAAATGGACGAATATGACAATGCCATTATGGACTTCGTCTGTTAAAATGTCAGAGGAAGAAGCAAGTCTCATTAGACTAAGGACCTGGTATTTACCCCACTTTGGCGTCATTAATGTAAATAAACCCTAGAAAATGAGATTGGTTTTCGATGCAGCTGCAACGATCGATAGTGTTTCCCTAAATATCATGCTATTAAAAGGACCTGATGAAAACCCGCGATTGACTTCGATTCTTTTTAAATTCCGCCAAGGGAAATTTGCCGTATGTGCTGATATAAAGGAAATGTTTTTGCAGGTACAAGTTCAAAAAGAAGATCAAGATTCTTTAAGATTCCTTTGGAGACATGGCAATCGTAATGCTCAGGTTGGAGCAGCATGCTCTCCCTGTTGTGCACAATACGTAAAGAATATCAAGATCAAGAATATCAATATCAAAGAATATCAAGTTATCGATGCCATTCAGACGAAGCATTATGTTGATGACTACGTTGCTAGTTTTGAGTCCGAGAAAGAAGCATTAGAGATCAGTCAGGAAGTCAAGAGAGTACACAGGATGGGAAAATTTGAGCTCAGAGGCTTTGTATCTAATTCCAAGCAAATTCAAGAATTGTTAAATGATACAAAAGAAAACGGCGCGGTGGAACAACCGTTCACATGAGTTGCGATTCCACAGACAAGATTTTGGGAATGTATTGGGATAGCAAACCTGACAAGTCTGTTTTCGATCTCAAATTAAACCGTGTCGACAAAGAAATTGTAAAAGGAGAGAAATGCCCCACTAAGCGCCAACTACTAAGCCTTGTCATGTCCGTATTTGACCCCATTGGAATGTTATCGGACTTAATGATACATGGAAAAATCTTGATCCAAGATGTTTGGAGAACTGGAATCCATTGGAATGATCTACTACCAGAAAATTTATTTTTAAAATTTAAAAATTGGGTAATTTTGTTGGAGCAAGCAAAACATTTTCGATTGAATAGATGCTATGCCAGGATTTTTGTCAACAAAGGATAACATCGAGTTGCACATTTTCGTTGATGCAAGCGAACAGGCCTTCGCAACCGTAGCTTATTGGCGAGTAACTTGTGGAGAAGATACCAAATTAGTCTTTATTGCAGGCAAGACCAGATGTGCACCATTGAAGATGTTATCGATTCCCAGACTTGAGTTACAAGCAGCGGTCTTAGGAACTCGTATGAAAAATATAATTCTAGAAAACCACGACGTGACTGTGTATAAAACTACACTATGGTCGGACTCGCGAACTTTAATTTCTTGGATACAATCAGATCATCGACAGTTTAAGCCTTTCGTTGCACATCGGGTCAGCGAAATATTGGAATCGACTGCTGAAAATAATTGGCGATGGGTGCCCACTCATTCAAACACAGCAGACAAATCAACAAAGTCAAGCCCCCGACCAAAGTATTCTTTCGAAAATGAATGGATCACCGGTCCCGAATTTTTACTTGCTGAAAAGGATACTTGGCCGACAATGAAGTACGGTTCAATCGCAGATGACAGTATTGAGAGGCGTAAAATCACAATGACTGTAAACACCAACCAATTTGTAGATATCAGTAGATTCTCGAGCTATCTAAGGTTGAAACGAGTGATGGGATGGGTTTTGAGATTTGCTTACAACTGTCGGAAGGAGATTCAACAAAGAGGTAAAGGAGAATTATCTACACATGAGTTAATTCTGGCTGAATCAAAATTGTGTAGAATGGTTCAAAAGCAAGTATACGCAGATGAGGTGGCTGACTTACAAATATTAGATTCAGTTTCTAAGAGCAGTTCAATTTACAAGCTTTCTCCAAAATTAAATGCATGTTCTCCACATGCATTCTGGCGGGAAGAATTGACTATGCCATCGCTATACCAGAAACACAACGTCAACCAATAATATTACCAGCCCGACATAGCTTCGCTGAACTTATTGTGAAATGGTTTCATGAAATCGAACAGATGCAAGTTTTGGATCATAAATCTACGAAAAGCTGTTGTTCGAGCAAAATCAATTTGTCAATATTGCAAAAATCACAATGCCAAGCCAATCGTTTCTTTAATGAGTCAATTACATAAGGAGAGAGTAACACCGTATCAACGACCTTTTACCTATACAGGACTAGACTACTTTGGTCCAGTTTTGGTTACCATCGGAAGACGGCAGGAAAAAAGGTGGGTTGTACTTTTCACGTGCCTTACAATCAGAGCCATGCACTTAGAACTAGCTGCCGATTTGTCAACAGATGCTTGTATTCCATGCATAAGGAATTTCGTGAACAGAAGAGATATTCCATTAACAATACGATCAGATATGTGAACAAATTTCGTCGGAGCAGACAACGAATTAAAGCATGTTAAAGATCTTTTTGTCTGGAATTACATTAAATCAGAAATGTCCAATAAGGGAATTGACTGGCAGTTCAGTTGCCCTTCTAATCTCAGTTCAGGTGGATGCTGGAAACGCTTGGTAAGGTCAACCAAAAGAGTTCTGAGTGTAACGCTCAAGGAGAAATCACCACATGTTGAAATAAACTTATTGTAAAAATAATAAATAGTCGACCTCTCACTCACCTTCCAGTTAACATAGATGACCCGGAGCCTTTAACGCCTAATCGTTTCTTGCTGGGGACGACCAATTCTACTCAAACGCCAGGAGATGTTAACAATTTTTGCCATCGTAAACAATACCGCATTGCACAGCAATTAAAAGATCACTTTTGGAGTCGATGGATCAAAGAGTACTTGCCGACTTTAACTAGACGAACCAAATGGCATACAAGGACTAAGCCAATCGCCAATGGAGATGTAGTCATAATTTGTGAGGATAATCAACCGAGAGGAAGTTGAAAAAATGGGAGTCATAGTCAACACGATTCCAGCTAAAGATGGCCATATAAGAATAGCAGAAGTTGAAACATCCAGTTTTAGATGTTCACTGTAAAACTCCTGACTAGTTTTACGGTGGGCGGGATGTTGCTGGTTCATATGAATAGTTAGTTTCCGTTTCAAATTCAAATTTTAAATTTAAAACTTTAAAGTGTTACCACAATCCCACCAATAATATTTCTAGCCTCCTATCGATACTTCCAACGAACACAGATCTGAAAAATGCTGCGTCGCCCATCACCAGAAAGGCAGTTTGGCAAAGAATGGCGGCACGACAACACAATTTAATAAATCGTTCATTTCTGTTATTATCTTGCTAATTCCTGCGAATTTTGTTTATATTAAATAAATAAATGTATTACTAATAGAGTGAAACATAGCGAGTTGAGTCGATTCTATTTGGTGTTGTTTTTCATTTGCCACAAGGAGTGGCAACAGCTGTTTTTACACGTCGCGGACAAATCTTTGTGAAACAGCAAGGAAAGGAGGAGGCAATTTGCGTGATATCAACGAGAGAGATGGCTCTGAGACTGGAGCGATTACAGATAGCTCGTTTCGAGGGTAAAAGTACAATGTGCCACACCAATTTTTTACATTTTAAAAATTGTATTCAGTACATGGTCAAGGGTACAGTCGGTAACGTTACATTCGTACGCACATTTTTAGCTATATCTCAGAAAAAATAATAAAAATGCATAGGAGGAATGTAGGAACAGGTAATGAAAATTAAGCTACCATTGACTGATAGCATCACACAAAGGCATTCAACATTGTTGAACTCCTAGAAAGTTATTAATTCCGACGCGAGGCTGGAGTCAACCGCTATGAGGACACCAACTCCACGTCTGATAGGCCGATCCAGCCGATATATCGTGAACACAGCTGGAAAAACTTCGGAGCTCAGAATCTCCGGCTTTAACCAGGTTTCTTTGAACACAATAACTTGGGATGCAAAAGACAGACTAAAATTCAGAATAAAATTTAGGAAGCTTACTACGTAAGCCTCTTGAATTCTGATAGGAGATAGAGAGGGAAGTTATTAGTTTTTTGGAGCGGATGTGGTGGTCTGGTCGGGCTTGGGAAGACTTATTCCTACAGGTCGCCGTTTCTTTTTCTTAGCTTCGAACTCCTTGACTACAACATATTCGGGCCAGACATTGGGAGAGCAGAAAATTAAAATTTTCCCACCTTATTTTTTATTATTTCGGCACTAGTTTTGCCTTGGAGCCTCGAAACAAATATCTGTTTCGTAGGTGGTGTAGCTATAAGGGCTTTCGGCGATGCAGACTGCTTATCTGCATTGCCAATATCGGCCGGTAGTCCGGGCCTGACACCCTGAGCAGGTAAATTGACGGGGCTTTGAGGGGTCAGTATTTGAGACCCCCCAGGGGACAAAACGGATATCACCGGGGGAAGAGTCACTCCCGCAACACATTCGGATACCGAATCTTTTTTACCACTCGATCTCAGATCTCTTTGACTTGATTCTGAGGTCGAGGGCTGTGTCGAGAGAGGCTGCTGTTGGGAGTCCGCCGGTGGTTTTTGAGATCCGCCTAGATGCTGCAGACCAGTTGCGGTTTTTTTGCGCCTAGGAGACTCATAGCTTCAGGCTATTAAATTGAGTATCCAGCGCCAAGAACATATCTCGGGTTTAACGAAAACTCAATAATATTTCCCTAAACCGCCCTTGGTTTGTCGCATAAAAGACATCATTTCTCTTTCAACCTCGGGACAAGCCTCACAGCAGTAACGCAAACCGTCCTAATAAACCAGCGCACTTGGCGTGCACTGTGTTTTCGCACAGCCAGCAGCCAATTGTAAGATCAATATCTACAGTAGCCTTTTTACAGGTTTTAGCAACACAGACAATAGCGGACATTATATGGACTTACCACTGTACTTTTACGAATGAAGATACGAAAAGTGCAGCTGCACTGAGAGAGATGGAGAACCAGAGAGCGGGTGAGCGTGGGAGCGAGCTTAACATTTAGCTGTCGCGACTGCGCTAACTAAACGGGGAAGGCACAAAAAGGAATGCAAAAAATGCAAAGCAAACATCGGCAGCACAACTAAATTGTGAAAATAATAACAATTAAATACACAAAACAGAAGATTTAAATAAAACCCCGGTTGTTTTAATAAAAAAATTAACACAAAACGAGAGCGCAAGAAAAAAACACGTCCGTTGGAAGAGAGAAAGGAGGAGACGATATATTAAGAGAATCTCATCTGACTGACAATATGAGTTCGCTCGGCATGCATTTGATTAATTGCAACACTCCTACACACTTTACCATATAACGCAACACACTGTTAGATTTATTTTTTGTGACTAACAAAGACAAAGTAGCTTTATATGATCAATTAATAGTGCCGTCCTTTTCGAAACACGACCTTATCTTCTTGACATATACACTTGACCTTCAATATCATGACTACTCAATAGCTTTTAGGGATTTCAAAAGCATAAACATTAATCACCTAAGTGCAGCATTAAGTAACTACAATTGGGATAGACTTTACTCCCTACCAACTGCAACGTAATATACAATCCCTTTATAACTATTTTGTACCGGAACGAAGAAAGACGATTCGCCCGACTCAAAAACCTTGGTTCTCTAATGCTATACGCAGGGCTATTACACAGCGCGATAAAGCATACAGCAAGTGGAAGAGATACAAAACCCCACAAGAATATTCTCGGTTTAAGCTTTTAAGGCAATCAGCAACCAATTTAATCGAGTCCGCAAAAATCAATTTTTACTGTCGTAAATTTGACGGCGCGGTTTCCACTAGCCAAAGATGAAAAGTCATTAAAAGCTTGGGAGTACGTAAAGCCGAAGCAAGTCACGACCCGGATATAGTCGTCAACGCGTTAAATAATAAATTTTTAACATGCGCAGTACCTGAGATCATTGATCATCCATACCAAAATCTAAACCTACAATCTGTACCTGAAGAGTTCTGTGATAATAGATTTAGTTTTGCGTGTGTTAGTCAGTGTGAGGTCCTTCAATGTATAGATAAAATTAAGAGTAACGCTACTGGACTTGACGACATTAATCCTAAATTTGTAAAACTTATACTACCCTACATACTCCCACATATCATCTTCATCTTTAATAGTGCATTTACAACTTCTGCATTTCCGGACTGCTGGAAAGTTGCAAAAATTATATCAATTCCCAAATCAAACAAGAAATACACAGGCATGCTCCGGTTATCGTAATTTTTTTTTTCGATTTGGATTTGGCCAAAATTTTTCGATTTCGTTTTTAGGTGCTCCGGTTTACGCAAAATTTTTGCTATCGGAATGTTTCATTTTCTCATTGATTTTTAATGCTTGATTTGTGCTTTCCCTTAAAACTCTTTTATAAGTGTTTTTACCAGGCTGTTTCCTCTTCCAACAGTTGCGATAATTTCGATCTAACTAACTCTCGACCCCAGGCGAAATCGAAAATTTTTGTTGCCGACGGCAAAATAACTACGTGTCAGAATGATCTTGTAGTGGTGTGGAATAAACATCAATAGACCCATGAGTAAACCATTTTTTCCCTTAGTAAATAAGATCTGATTTGATATAAAATAAGGCATTTACTTTTCCTTTCGGCCAGACGATTTCGAAAACCGGAGCACCGACTTTTCGATTCAAAATCGAAAGCGTAAAAATTGTACGAATACGATTACCGAAGCATGGCTGAATATCTAATATGTAATATTTAATTGTTTTTTTTTTTGTATTACAGATAGGATGTCCGGCGAAGCAAAACTTGGAGTTGCAGATATGACAGCCATGTCCGAAATTGATGAAATCAGCATAAACCAAAATCTGCACATTCGGTACTGCAGTGATATTATATATGTATCCTTTACAATTTAAACACTTTTAGGTATCCAATTCTATATCTTATCTACTTATATTTATATATATTTAAAATTGAAGTTAGCTTGGGTCCTGTATAAGACTTAAGAGGTAATATCTAACATGCAATAATATTCATGCTGAAAATTGTTGTTCTATATAGGTTCAAGAATCTGTTGGAGATCAACACTTAACAAAATAAATAAGAAAGTTACATATTTGTGTGCTCGACATTGGTACATATGTACATTAATGTCAAATTTCAGACCAAACAGCTTAAGCCAGCAACTTCTCAAAAGACGAACAAAAAATTTTTCCGATCAACCTTTAAAAAATGCTTTAGAATGTAACAAGAAAGAAAGCTAACTTCGGCAAGCCGAAGTTTGCATACCCTTGCAGCATACAATTGAATCATAATGAATTCACCAAATTCTGTTTTAAGGTTTACCTATTAAACTACATTTATAGTTTTAAAGTTACAGTTTTAGATTAAGAGTTTTGTATATCCTTCTACATTTAACGATCGTATGACAGCTAAATAGGGTGGCTGCAATAACCCCCAGTGTAATAACGCCCATGGGCGTTATTTCACAAAAAAAATGCAAATACGCCCGTGGGCGTTATTACAAAAAACAAGTAAGAAAGCTACAGTCGTTCGTGAACGACTGTTATAAACCATGTACCAAAATATATCGCCGCTTTTGCCTATTGCGACTTTTGCCTATTAGAGAAATGTAAACAAACTCGCTCTTTGCAAAACCACCACCATCTCATGCACTTGCGTGTGCAAGACAGAGACAGAGATAACCCCTCCTCTCTTTTTTGCGCACGGGAGTTAGTTTCTTGCGCTCATCAGTTTTGTTGTTGTTTTTGGAATGCACCTGTTGCTAGCTGCCAAATAGATAACACACTGATAAGTAAATAACTTTTGTGTTTTTCATCCGATCTTTACCAGATTTTCGGTATTGATACATGTTCTACATATGCAGGCCTATGCACAAAAAGAAAGATATATGGTAATATTTGCGGCTGCAAAACGTTTTTATTGATTTGCGGGGGAGTGGGAGGGAAACTTTTAAATCTGAAACAAACTTGATCTGCGTGCAAAACATTCCGACCTACATACCGAATTTGGTGGCTCTAGCTCTTATAGTTGCTGAGCTCTAGGCGTTTATTGATTTATTGATTTTATTGATTTGCGGGGGAGTGGGAGGGAAATTTTTAAATCTGAAACAAACTTGATCTGCTTGCAAAACATTCTGACCTACATACCGAATTTGGTGACTCTAGCTCTTATAGTTGCTGAGATCTAGGCGTTTACACAGACGGACAGACAGACATGGCTAGATCGACTCGGCTGTTGATGCTATCAAGAATATATATACTTTATGGGGTCGGAAATGCTTCCTTCTGCCTGTTACATACATTTGCACGAAATTAATATACCTTTGTACCTACGGTATATGGTATAAAAATGAAACAAGGCCCTCGAAAATTATGAAATAAAGTCTGCGTATGTTATTACACAAAAAAAGTGCAATAACGCGGGCAGATCACACTATCTACTTTGGAAATTTGTCCTTTATGGATATATTCTGATCTGCTCCGGAACATATCAAACAGTGCCTTAGCAGTGGCGTGAGCCACTGCTTTTACGGCGTTTCAAAGTTTTTACTGTAAAAGCAGTGGCGTGCACTGCTAAGGCACTGTTTGATATGTTCCGGAGCAGATCAGAATATATGCATCAATGACAAATTTATAAAAAATATTGTGGGCGTTATTGCACATTTTTTGTGAAATAATGCCCACGAAAATTGTGAAATAAGATTCACGGGCCTTATTTCATTTTGTTTTTGGTAATAACGCCCTCGGGCGTTATTGCATTTTTTACACTGGGCGTTATTGCAGCCACCCGCTAATATAGTAGTCCGATCTTGATCAAATTAAACCCTAATTTCTAAAATATAACAAAATGGTCATATCTCAAATTTTATGAAAATATTTTGATAGCAAGATAAGTTTTAATTTTTTTCTTTAAAATTTTCCGATTGTTCCTATGGCAGCCTTGGCGATAATTTCGACCTAACTAACTATCGACCCCTGGCCAAATCGAAAATGTTGGTTGCCGACGGCAAAATTGGTTTTGTCAAATTTGAGGAGAGGTCAGAAATCAATTTTTTATAAAATAACTACGTGTCAGAATGATCTTGTGGTGGTGTGGAATAAGCATCAATAGACCACTGAGTAAAATATTTTTTTCCCTTACTAAATAAGATCTGATTTGATATAAAAAAATGCATTTACTTTTGATTTCGGCCAGACAAAGGTTCCCGTTTTACAAATCGGTAAAAATTTTACGATTTCGAAAACCGGAGCACCGATTTTACGATTTCAAATCGAAATCGGAAAAATTTTACGAATTCGATTACCGGAGCATGGCTGATTGACTTTCCCATTATTTAAAAAAAAGAATAATATTTTTATGGCGATGTATCCGAGTTTGGACATGTTAAAAATCAAAATAATATAAAATACATATATGCTCCCACTACATCTTGTGATGTTGAAAGCAGTTTTTCGGTTTCCAAATTGGTTTTTGGAGATAAACGCCAATGCCTTACATGCTGTAATTTAAAACAAATTATTATTATTTATTGTAATACAAATTATTTAAGGTAATTAGTAAATATTTAGTATATATAAAATTATTATAAAACACCTTATTTTACAAATATTAATTAAACTTTAATTTATTTACCACCTCAAGAATTGCTTTTACAATGTAAATATTTTGAAATGAGTTTATCATAACAAAAAAATGCAATAACGCCCGTGGGCGTTATTAGCAAAAAACAAATAAGAAAGCTACAGTCGTTCGTGAACGACTGTTATATACCATGTACCAAAATATATCGCCGCTTTTGCCTATTGCGACTTTTGCCTATTAGAGAAATGTAAACAAACTCGCTCTTTGCAAAACCACCACCATCTCATGCACTTGCGTGTGCAAGACAGAGACAGAGATAACCCCTCCTCTCTTTTTTGCGCACGGGAGTTAGTTTCTTGCGCTCATCAGTTTTGTTGTTGTTTTTTGGGATGCACCTGTTGCTAGCTGCCAAATAGATAGTACACTGATAAGTAAATAACTTTTGTGTTTTTCACCCGATCTTTACCAGATTTTCGGTATTGATACATGTACTACATATGCATGCCTATGCACAAAAAGAAAGATATATGGTAATATTTGCGGCTGCAAAACGTTTTTATTGATTTGCGGGGGAGTGGGAGGGAAATTTTTAAATCTGAAACAAACTTGATCTGCGTGCAAAACATTCCGACCTACATACCGAATTTGGTGGCTCTAGCTCTTATAGTTGCTGAGCTCTCGGCGTTTACACAGACGGACAGACGGACAGACAGACATGGTTATATCGACTTGGCTGTTGATGCTGATCAAGAATATATATACTTTATGGGGTCGGAAATGCTTCCTTCTGCCTGTTACATACATTTGCACGAAATTAATATACCTTTGTACCTACGGTACATGGTATAAAAATTGAAATAAGGCCCGTGAATCTTACTTCACAATTTTCGTGGGCATTATTTCACAAAAAATCTGCAATAACGCCCACAATATTTTAAAATGTGCAAAATTTGTCTTATCTCTGATTGTTATCAGAGAGTAGTTAGTTATGCATATATTCTGATCTGCTCCGGAACATATCAAACAGTGCCTTAGCAGTGGCTCACGCTACTTTTACGGCGTTTCAAAGTTTTTACTGTAAAATCAGTGGCGTGAGCCAGTGCTAAGGCACTGTTTGATATGTTCCGGAGCAGATCGGAATATTCGGACAAATTTCCAAAGTAGATTGTGTGATCTGCCCGCGGGCGTTTTTTTTTTTGTGTAATAACATACGCGGACTTTATTTCATAATTTTCGTTGGCCTTATTTCACGAAAATTGTGAAATAAAGTTCGCGTATGTTATTACACAAAAAAAGTGCAATAACACCCGCTGGCAGATCACACTATCTACTTTGGAAATTTGTCATTTATATTCTGATCTGCTCCGGAACATATCAAACAGTGCCTTAGCAGTGGCGTGAGCCACTGCTTTTACGGCGTTTCAAAGTTTTTACTGTAAAAGCAGTGGCTCACGCCACTGCTAAGGCACTGTTTGATATGTTCCGGAGCAGATCAGAATATTATGACAAATTTCCAAAGTAGATTGTGTGATCTGCCCGCGGGCGTTTTTTTTTTTGTGTAATAACATACGCGGACTTTATTTCATAATATTCGTTGGCCTTATTTCATTTATTTTGTGAAATAACGCCCACGGGCGTTATTGCATTGTTTTTGTGAAATAACGCCCAGGGGCGTTATTACACTGGGCGTTATTGCCGCCACCCATAATACGGCGTTTCAAAGTTTTTACTGTAAAAGCAGTGGCTCACGCCACTGCTAAGGCACTGTTTGATATGTTCCGGAGCAGATCAGAATATAAATGACAAATTTCCAAAGTAGATAGTGTGATCTGCCGGCGGGCGTTATTGCACATTTTTTGTGAAATAAGGCCCACGAAAATTGTGAAATAAGATTCTTGGGCCTTATTTCATTTTTTTTTGGCAATAATGCCCATGGGCGTTATTGCATTTTTTTTGTGAAATAACGCCCATGGGCTTTATTGCACTGGGCGTTATTGCAGCCACCCGTGTGTATCAGTCGAGAGCCAAATTGAGTGCCCTTTGCATCAGTTCGGTGACAGTGTTGTCGAACTTCCCTGTGACTAGAATGGCCAGGTCGTCTGCATACCAAATAGCGTCGATTCCTTGGCTGTTTTTTTTTTTATCGCGCGAGTCCCGCTATCCACCTTCCGCCCAACCGACCGAGGGGCGCAGCCGCTTGATGTACGGCACGAATGCGTTTTAGATAGACGCGTGAGAAGAAAAATATAGGAAATAACGAGGAAAGTTGTTATCATGCAATATTACGAGCTAATTCCACTGGCAAGACGAGGGAGGCTCTCAGTGCCCCCTATAATGTCAAAGAGGCGGTTGTAATCGGCACATAAGACCCTAAACGGTTCATGTACCTCAAACTCCCTCCTACAGTGATTTATTGCTAAGGGGATAAAGGTTCTAGATGTTAGTCGAGGAACGTTGAAGTTGAGCTGTCCTATTAAGTTGGGGCTCTCTACGGCACCGTGAATTAGCTTGTGCAGAAAGACGACACCAAGGATTGTTCTACGGTTAACTAGGCAAAGTAGGTTAATTAATAGAAGCCTACTAGAGTAAGACGGTAATCTCAGGTCAGCATCTTAGGGCAAGCCACGTAGGGCGAAAAGCAGAAAGTTTTTTGGAACAAATTCAATGCGGTTAATATGAACTCCAAATTGAGGACTCCAAACGCAGAACCATACTCCAAAATGGGACGAACTAACGAAGTAAAGAGAGTCTTCGTTACATAAGGAGAATCGAATTCTTTTGACACCCTTTTGATGAATCAAAGCATGCCTTTGGCCTTGTTAACCATGGACGAAATATGTTCTGAAAACGAAAGCTTAGGATCTAGTCGGACACCTAGATCGTCGAGTTATTCGTTCCAAAGCGCAATCATTGATAATATAAGTTGCATACTGGGGAGTCCCACGTGAAAATCTCATCAGTTTGCATTTGGAGAAGTTGAGATGTAATAAGTTAGCACGACACCATGCAAGCATAGTTTAACATCGTCAGCGTACATAAGTACCCTAGAGTTGGTTAGAACTAGCGGAAGGTCATTGATAAACAATGTAAATAGCAGTGGGCCAATATGGCTGCCTTGTGGGACGCCAGATGTGACACTGAGGGAGTTGGATAGAGCATTTTTAAACAGTACCTTTTGAGTCTTGTCACTCAAATAACCCTGAACCCAATTAAGGAGATCAACTGGAAACCCTATTGAATCGAGCTTCCTTACAAGAAGAAAGTGATTAACCGAGTCAAAAGCTTTACTAAAGTCCGTGTAAAACACATCGGTTTGAAGGTTTCGTTGGAAACCCCTAATAACAAATGAGGTAGGTTAGGTTATGTCGGAAGACCCTCACGGGGCCGCGCATTGGCCAATATGGCCCTTAGCTGTCCGAAAGTTTCTGACTGGACCTAGAGAGTGTTTACGCGATTTTCGAAATCTTTAAGGATCGAGGTGTTTTTCGCGAAGGCAAGTAGTTCACCTGGCTTCTTTCTGGAGGCATCTTCTAACGATGCCATAACCGGAGCGCCTAGGTATTTTGTTTTTGCCCTTGCTAGGGCCGGACATTTGCAAATGAGATGCTCCAAGGTTTCAGTTGCCTCGGATTCATCACATTTCCGGCATTTGGCGTTTTCGGTAATACCCAGCTTAACTGCATGTGCCGCAGCTAGGCAGTGGCCTGTGAGAATTCCCACTAACAGTCTGCAATCTTTCCTTGGAAGATGCAGCACGTAGTGACTGAGTTTTTCGTTGCGCTCCTTGCACATGATTTTTGATGTTTTGCAGGTTGTGGAATTTC
>VNJV01017535.1:0-10740 GCA_008042635.1 Drosophila nikananu
GCGTTGGCTACGTGAGCAAAAACGAAGAAGACGAAAACAAAGAGGCAAAGGCGGAGGCAGAGGCTCATAAAGCTCAACAACAACAACTGGTTTTACAGCACAACATAAAAAAAATCATACAGTAAAGCCTGACATGTAATAACAAGTAAATACTTGGAATAATACAGTTTAACCAGATAATAATGTACATAAGGTGTGCTTTTTGACAAAAGTTTGATCTAGCTATTAAGAATTATTAGTTTATCCGTCTTATATTGTTTCGTACTAAGAAAGTTCGAATTAAGAAGTTTCACTGTGTCCCCAGATCCAAAACAAAAACAAAACAGAAAACAGCCGATGCGCCGGTTCACGGATGCGTGAGAGCGAATGAGAGAGGGCAAACGAGTGAGAGAGATATGCAGACTTATGCCGGCTGGGAGAGCCAGCGCAGGGCACCCTGTATTTAATGAATACAGGTTTTCGCTCAGTGTGTACGTGCGTTTTATTTATCGTTTTGTTTTCGTACGCATTTTCTAATTGTTGTTTTGATCGGCTTCGAAAGTTCACCCACCGACTCAACCTTAGCATATCAATTACGAATCAAATATCGAAAACAGGTGAGTTAATCCAAATAGCCAAGAGCCGCATACATTATAAACACAACAAACACAGGCCATCCCGCTCGCACCATGCGGTGTATCTGTAAGATGCCAACATAAAAAGAGAGCCCAAAACAAAATAAACATGTGATTTTCGGCACGTAGGCCACGCAAAGGAGAGCGGAAAAGTGGAGAAACGCAAAGACGGGGTGGAAAACTTCAAAACAATGAGAGAGAATGAAGAAAGAGACCACAATCCGAGAGAGATGCAGCAAAGTGGATTAATTTATCTTAATAAAATATTGTTGTACAAGGAAAAAGATACACATAAACAAAATGTATCTTGAAAGAATATCCAAGGTTAATTTTAAATTCAATAACGTTACTAATTTGTTCACTTATTTATTTGTTTATTTTTCACGCAATTACTCAGTCATATTTATAGGAAAATATAGTTTTGACCTTAAAGCCTTATCAAAAGCCGATACATCATATCATCCATCCTATATGGACACGTTATAAACCACAAGGGGAAAATGATAAAGATTTCCTGAATATAAAGTTCAAATTAGAGCCTTATCTTTCTCACCTGAGTTTGGGTAAATATTTAAACAATAAAATACACCAAATAATGTATTTTTTACAAGTGTGTACGTTTTTGTGTCACATTTGTGCTGAAAATATGGAAAACACTTTCCATGCAGTCGATCACGTATTCATCGGTGTTCTCAGGGATAAATTCGTGATCATGAGCAACAATTTGCAATCCATTAAGTCATTTCGAATAGAGTTATCTATTAAAAATGAGGAAAACGACCATGGCTCCACTGAAAGGACAATCTACATTTTCAACGAGTCACTTGGTAGTTGTATGAGTTTTTGTAATTTTCCACGACCAAACTTATAAGAAATACTCTCCCTCAAACATTGATAATAAAAAGTGATTCATAAGGATCTCCTAGGAACCATAAACCTTGAAATGATTATTCCATTTAATTTAGCACTCAACAAAAGATAAAGACAAAGACTTGAACTTGCCAGTTGTTTCAGTTTAAGGATATGCAGATAAAGTTGTTTAAAACACTATTTTACAAATACAGAGTATCCTTGAGATCTCGCAAAAAAGTGCACCACATCGAGCGATCGCTGATAGACAACTGAGGCGCTGGCAATGCAAAATTACTATTTTAAGTGGCATTAGAATCGGCCGGCACTAGCACGATAGCAGCAAGTGAAATCGTACAAAAATACAACAAAGAGAAGTAAAAATAAAGGCAAACAATGACCGAGAGCCGGCTGGCTGAACGCAAACGTGCAAAAAGACCCACATTCTGTGGCATTCTCTAAGTCAACAGTCGCTCGCAATCAGTTTGAGGCTACAAGTGCAGGAGGGGTTGGGGCAAAGGTAACGCCAAAGGAGGGGCTGGGGCTGCTTACCCCCTTTTGAGGTTGCGAGACAGTCTCCGGTCGGGTCTTTCTGCGTTTTAGCAAATTGAAAAATACAAGCAGAATGCAAAAAAAAAAACCCCGTCCGTAATGCCGGCCGCAAAAAGACGTTATGTAAAGATATTACAAAAAAAATCCAAAATAAAACCAGAAAACGTGCTCAGCCAATTGAGTAAAAGATAGACCCGAGGAAAAATTTAATATATATATTTCTATATGGAGAACAAGTACCCACCCCACAATCAGATTAGCTTACATGAATAATAATAAGTATAATAATAAAATAAATGATAGAGAATGCTGCGATTGAGGTGCCAAACTTCGAGATACTTGATATAGATTTAGAAATTGTTTTTGAATATTTGCTTTAACCTTCCTACCAAGAGTATACCCTTAAAAATTAGATAAACAATAATATGTCTGAAAAGAGAAATAATCTACCTTCTAGACCAGGGATTAATAGGTAGAAAAAGGTCGCCCAGCTTTGAACGCAAACAAGTTTATGACTATACTTCATTTTACTTTTTTTCTATTTATAGTTTTATTCGTGATTAAATTGAACGATTAGACCCAACAGGCAATTGCTCAGAGAGGACAGACCCAGAGTATAGTCAGGTTATTCGGATCCGTGACGACGAACTCCAGCGAACCCCAACGCACAAGCACAGATACTTTTATTGAGAGTGTGGGGGTGTGTGTATGCGAATTGTTGTTTACGTTTGAACGAGTCAAGCAACTTTTTATAAATGCGTAGCAGGCTTAGGAACATAACTCTTATCGGGCCCCCAGAAAGGTGTAAATAAGCCCAAAGCAAATATATTCAAGAATATGGAATACATTCCAATCTTAGCATTTATTTGTGAAAGCAAAACAGCTGCAGTTTTGCGGGTTTTTCACAAGGGTATATAATCGTAGCGCACTAATATTTGAGGTAGTCTCTCACACCGCGTGGTTTTATAATCAGACCATTTTCTCACCTATCAGCAGCGCTACACACGTTGTGTAAGTCTAGTAGATTATTCCTATCAGCAGTTGAAATCACTGAATGGTTGCTTATATAAAAGTGAATCGAAAACAGTTTGCTCTGTGTACCTCATATACTTTTTTGCCTAATGATCACTTGCCTAAGCTTTACATTTATGGCGCAAATAATTAGTTGGGTCACTTTTTTAAGGCAAATAATTACTTTAAATTTCGCCAAGTAAACAGTAAATAGGGAAACTCGGGTAGAGTTTCTTAACTGAAATGGTAAAGTGCAATTTTAGAGATCAGTAAGTTTAATGCGCATATAGTGACTTTTAATCACAAAAGAAAACTTAAAAAAACGTAATAAATTATCTATTACGAAATATTATCGATGGTTTTAGATGTTGTAATTAATAAGAGAAGTTATCCAACTAGCCTTGAAGTACTTCATTTAACCGTAAGACTTGAGAGATATTTGTTCACCACTGTAACTCTTGCACTTCAGCTATGCAGTAATAGAAAGCGATTCTAAAAGGGTTACAAAAGAATCGAGTTCATAAATTAATGACATGATCACGCTTTCAGATTGTTTTTTTTTTTTTTCGAAACTATTAGGTATAGAGTCGTTAAAATAGCATTACACAAGCAATGTTAATGTTAATGTTGAATGTTATTAATGTTTAATGTTAAAATCAATCAATCAGTAACAAGTACTTAAGAAATCTTCCCCTTGGCGACAAAAGAAAATGCTTTAAATAAAATCTACCAAGAGCCCAAGCACAAAGGAATAGGAAGTCACAAGTGCTTCGCTGGCAAAAGAAAGAACGTTGAAAAATCTGATACTAAATGCAAATTATATACGCCTTATATGCAATCTGCCGAACAGAGGCCCCCTTGATATTATTAACAACAAAAGCTCAGAGCAACAAGGGAAATATTGGAAAAATAAATACACACAAGTGTGATCATACCCTGGGATTTTCCGAAAACAATGTGAATGGAAAAATACTAGCTAAACCCAAATCTGATACTCAAATTCGAAATAAGCTTACAAAGGGAAGTGGCTTCTGCTTGAAATATGAATATTGCTGCAACGTGATAGCCCCAAAGACTGATAGGAAAACAAAAGCAAAAGGCAAAGAAACGACAACGTAACTAAGACAAATTAATGTTATTATTAATAATCTTAGGTTGCAGTTAAGTGCAATAAAAATAGAATGTGCACTCACAGTAAATGCGTTTGACTTTTGGGTCAACGATATCAATAATAATGCAAATTTCAGAGATCAGGGAGAGTCTAGAATAATATAGTGCAGGGTAGAATTGTATCTAAGAGTATTTAGTTAAAAAATAAGAAACTGTGCTCATAATAAATAATAAGACAAAAATTTGTAGAATTTGTTTCTTGTTTTCCTATGTTAATTATAATTGTATATTGAATTTGGTCGGTTTTCCTGTAAATCTTTATAAACTGATTCAAAAAGTTTAAAATCTAAGTATAAATTTTTTGTTTAATTTAAATCTAAATTAACACAAATAAGTAATTTTGCCTAAAATACATAATTGGTTTCCTCATAGTCAATGTCTACTGTACTCTCCAATGCGAATACAGTAAGTTTTCTTTTTCTAGGTACACATAAACTTTAATTAAGTTGTTAAGATGATTGCATATTTACTTTCGTTTTCATGTTTGTTATTGTTTTCCTTTGTGCCGCTCAAGAGCCGAATGAGGAAGAAGAGACCCGCAGAGAGAGAGCGCACGAAAAAGAGGGTAGTAATTCTTATCACTCTCTTTGCAAGTCAGCCTTACGCTACGTAAGAAAACGTAACGATTTGAACCGACGGAACCGAAATTAACGCACACATGAAACGGAATAGAGAGAAAGAAAGGGAGGGAAACGAGAGCGATATACACACGCTGTATAGCTATAATATCAACAAGTATGACGAGTTTAAAGTTCCACGTCGGCTGCGCACGCCTTTCAGCCGTTTCAGTGTATTATTCTAATTTCGATATTTATCTTGGACTAACATATCGCCTCGCAACACGACATATACGGAATTCACCACGTGGTGAGTTTGATTTTGAGTTCGAGTCGGACAACACGTGCCGTTCCAGCTGTTTTTTTTTTGTTTTTGTATTATGTTGGCTTAATCTTTCACGATCACCGGAACACTTGCTAATGGGGTGATGACGGAAGCACTGGATATACAAGCGTTTTGCTGGATTATGGGCTAGTGCAAGGTGTTGTGTTTTCCCATCCGCGAACTCTTCAACGGCACACGTCGACGGCTACTGGCGTGGAAAAATAAATTTCAAATTTGAATCGCCCTGCACCCGCTGCTGCTTTTGCTGACGCTAACGTCGACTGCAACGTAGGCTTGGTTGCCAGAGGGCTTAAACAAGACTGGAAGCTTTAACCCCCCAATTAGCCATTTACATGAGTGTCCACATGATAAATACTATATAATTCTAATTACAAAAAATTATAGAAATGCACTACACATCGCTTATCAATAAGCAATTATTGCATTCTAAAAGTTTACATGATTTGAGGATGAGGATATGAAAAAAATAAATTATTGTAACTATTCTAACAAACCCTTTAATTGATTTTCTATTTAAAATATATTAGCTTTCTAAGACGTCTTTAGCCTTTGTTTATAAAACAAAATAAAAGAGATTGTTGGCAGTTTGACTGAAAGCTAAAAAAAAAAAACAAACAAAAAAACAAGAAAAAAAGCTACCTTCGACAAGCCGAAGATCATATACCCTTGCAGCATACAATTGAAGCATTATAATTTAATACATTTCGATCAAATGAAAAGAAAAACTAACAGGATTATATTTATATCCATCGTTTTATAAGACAATTTTCGGGAAAGTTAATGCATAAAATTATAATAACTCGGCTAAAAATACATTAATTTGAATTAGGAAAACTGTGCTGAGTTAGTTTTTATAAGGCTAATAAAACTGCATACGGAATTTCAATTTATTTAAAAAGAATTTTTTTCTCAAATTTTTGTTTTACAATTTTAACAATTTAACCTCTTAAAAACTTTGAAAAAATTTCCAAAAATTTTTTTCCATCAGACACGGTCAGATCGATTCGGCTGTTGATGCTGATCAAGAATATATATGATTTATAGGGTCGGAAATGTGTCCTTCACTGAGTTCTGTGCTTCTGACTGATATTAAAATAGCCCGAAAGGAGTATTAATATACTAAATATTTATCCATCATTTTATATGACAATTTTCGGGAAAGTTAATGTATAAAATTATAATAACTAGGCCAAAAATTCATTAATTTGAATTCAGAAAACAGCCCTGAGTTAGTTTTTATAAGGCTAATAAAACTGCATACTGAATTTCAAAGTATTTGAAAATTATTTTTTTCTCAAATTTTTGTTTTACAATTTTAACAATTTAACCTCTTAAAAACTTTGAAAAAATTTCCAAAAATTTTTTTCCACCAGACACGGCCAGATCGATTCGGCTGTTGATGCTGATCAAGAATATATATGATTTATAGGGTCGAAAATGTCTCCTTCACTAAGTTACAAACTTTTGACTAAAATTATAATACCCTGCAGGGGTATAATGAGGTAGAATTCAAGTCTTCTTTGCTTCCTAATTAGTCCGATTTGCATATGCAAATAATGTCAAAAGTAAGCGAGATCTTTGCATCTTTCTACCATTTAAAATAGCACAAAGCAAGTCGAATTTAAAACTCCCGCTTGACAACAAGTCCTAATGTGTAAACTTTTAACTTTTTCCGCAAAAAGAAAATTAGCCACACCTTTTTATAGTGTGTGTGTGTTTGTTGCACCGTTTGCTTTGCGTTCTCTGTTTATTTCGCTCTCTCTTTTGGACGCGTTCGCGCCATGTTCGCCGGGAGGGGATGGGTGGGAAAGCTCTTTGGATAGATAGGCGGCGACAAGCGGCTGACCTTGACATTTATTTTTAGTTGAGAAATATTTAACTTTTTCTCTCGTTTGTTGCGACATCGAAAAAACAGATGTGCCATTGTATGGATATAGAATAAATAATTGCACAAACAAAAAATGGCAAGGGGGATGAATAACACAAAGGTTTGTTTGTTTGTATAAAAATCGAACTCTAAACTTTACCTTAAAAATGTATTTAATTATCTTTTCAGGTATTTATGTTTTTGTAAATTTAAACTTGGTAAATAAAGCAAAAAACACCGGCACAATAACGCTGACATTGCATAATAAAAAACAGCCCTAAATGCATACCTACATAAAACTACAGTGCGCCCTGACTAAGGTTACAAAGAAGTACATTACATTAAATGAATAAAACCTTCACCTATAAATGAACGAGGAAACAACACCTATCCAACATACTTAAAAAGAAAAGCTCGAAATCCTGCACAGCTTTCACGTTTTTAATGTATCGAGCGTAGACTGTAAATAAAAATAAATTTAAAATACTGTTTATTTGGCTCGATTCTCTTCTTTCGCTTTGTTTTGTCGCACTGCTTTCGCTTCTGTTTGGGCTTTTGTTTTAGCTTCTGGCGAATATTATGCAATTATGCCTGCAACCGTGTATCTGTGAGATACTAAATTTTGTAATCGTCAGCGGTACTAGCATAACGATAACAGCGAGGAAAACCACAACAAAACGGAAAACGTGTTTCCACACGACTCCCAGCGTTTGTTTTTGTTTGCTTTGCATTCGTGTTTATCAGCCGCCCCGCTTTGCTCACATTCTTCGTCCACGTCTTCTCCGTCATTCTACGCACATTTGTTTACCAACAGAAACACAACAAGCAAACGCACACCAAACACACATGGTTGGCGACGCACACGCACACCAAAAGACGGTGGTCGTATATGGACATGTTTTTCCATCATTTTTAAGACGCAATTTGACAATCAACAACAGAATGGAATGGAAAAGAGAAACCAAAAAGTAGCAACTAAAAAAAAACGTGCACTTCACTTTTGGGGGATCGCTTACAGTGAAAACTGCCTAATTAGGCAGGCCTAATTAAGTTCATAAATGACTTCGTTTCAAAACCTATTTTAAGATTATTTTGTGATACCTATCATTATTTTAGATATTAATTATATTCTTATTTCAAATCGGAACCTACATATAAGTGCCGATAACGAATATAAATTAAATAAATAATATAAGTAATACTAATAATTAAAAATTGTTCTCTTATCTCTTTCAAATGTAATTCTTAAAATTTAACTTTATTCCGAATGGGTTCTCAAAATTTAAGACCTTTAAAGACTTTTGAGATAAGGTTTCTGGTAAATGCTCATAAATTTGTGAAATTTGTATATATTTTATATTTATTGTCTTCTCAAGAAATGTAAGTATAATTTTCCTATTTGCATATTTTAGATTTGCAGTTGCAAAAGTCGTTGCTTTCTTTTTATATTTTCTTATCGCAGTATTTGGGTTTCAACTAATGAAAGCTAGAAAGATTAAAAAAACTCAACAGAAAGGAATTTGAGCCTGAAAATGTTAAATTTTTCATTGCATCTGCTTTTTTCTTACCCAAAGAAACATTACCCAAAGAAACATTAAAGCGTTTGCAAAACCTAACACACTTCCCCATGTAGAAGAAAATTCCCTTTTTCCTGAAGCCACTCAAGAGTTTTTGTGCATAATCAATAAAGTGTGACATAATCACTCACCTTCCAGGCGTTGACCTTGGGTGGTGGTGCGGCGATGAATCGTTTGGGTGGCGGAGCTGCTCCAGCAGCTCCCTTCTCACCACCCGCCTGCTGATCTCCATCACCCGACTTGGTCTCAGTGCCGCTGCTTCCTGCTCCTTCGATGCTGGCACTCGGCGATGTGTCTTTGCGATCCTTGTGTACTTTCGGGCCGCCACCGGCGGCAGCAGTTCCAGCTCCAGCTGTAGCAGCTCCACCGGCCGTCGATCCAGCTCCCAGCTTACGGGGACTTCCGCCGCGGGAAGCACGGGGCCTTACTGTCTGCTTGCGATCGGGGTCCGAGGATCCAGGGGCACGTCTGCCAGCCTGGTGGGATTTCTGACCATCGCCACGTCCTCCGGTCTGCGGCTGATCGCGTGGCTTTTCCTTGCGCGCCTTTTTGCGATCGCGTCGATGGTGGGATAGTACCGGCACAAAGTCATTATTATCATCCAGTTCCGAAGAGTTCTCAGCGGTGTTATCTCCACCAGACGCGGCGGCACGCTTTTCACCTGCAAGGGCCAAGCTGACGCTGCTGGCGATGGATTCACCGGCTGCCTCGGCAGCTGCGGTCTCCTCGCTCCACGACTTGAAGCTCTTTAGATTTGGCTGGTTTTCTTTGTTATCCACGGAAGCAGAAGCAGAGGTCGAGGCGGTGACGGTGGTGGTGGTCGTATTGGAGGCCTTCTTGGTGTCCAGATTCTGCACCACATTGGCGTACGAGGTGGTGGCGGCACTGCCGGTAGCTGTGGCCACAGGAGCTGCTACTGCAGCTCCACCCGTAGAGGGCGTCTCCTCCTTGCTGGACATGCTCCTTGGTGTCGGGTTCTTCTCCAGAGTAGGCAGCAGATGTGCTGCTCCTGCTCCGGCTTTCTTCAGCGGCTGATCCTTGTTGTTTGGGGTCGGGAAACTCTTGGCTGCTTCCGGGCCTTGTCAACTGGATGTGCGTATAATCGATGGGCGATCGAACGGCTTTCGAACTGAAAAAGAGAAATTAAGTTAGTCGATTGCGGAAGTATTTTAATTAGAATGAAAAATAGACAATGGCAATGTTACTAGGTTACCTCCAACAGTAATTAGGAAGGAAAGTTACAGTTTTAAATTAATATTTAATGGTTTTCATTCATATAATAATTTTTATAGACTTTTAACAATTATCATCTTAGCCTGTCTTTTTTAATAATGTATTTTAGCTTTAAGTGGTGAGGCCCTCTGTCGAGCCTCCAATTAGAGCTTTGCTCTGTTTTGTTCAAGTGTATTTAAATTATATATGTTATTTAACCTTTTAAAGGAAAGGCCATTTCGTAATTTCGTAATTTATGAAAATACGTGAAAATTAGATGCAATAAAAAAGTACCTTTAAATGACAGTAGGAAATGACTTCTAAAGAAGTCTCCTTAAAAGCTTGACTACAAGGAAACGCCTATAAAATCATTACTTAGGCAAGCTTGACTGTAATTTTCAAAATATGCGACAGTTTCAGCCTAAGCAAGTCTGACTGTATTGGGGTGATTCTATCCATTACTGTGCGAACTCGCAATGTTGTTGGTAAGCTATATTAATGCGTGTAATCTCGACTTTGTCAAGCTCGCAATATTTATTTAATCATTGCATCTTAATGCAACCTATTACGGCAGAAAGCACTCCCATTCGCATACACATACACACACGTACACTGCACTTTGAACTGGTAAACTTTTTAACTCAATGAAAGACTGCCGAGGAGTGCGGTGATTTTTCAAGAACTGGCCATGGCTTTAGGTTCGAAAAGAGCCTCTCCCTCGGCAGCGGCCTTTTCCTCGATTTTCCACAGCCACTGACACGCCGATGCCTCGGCGAATTTGATTTTCTGGCGAAATCGCAAGTTATATATATTAGATATTGCAGAACGGACGGAACGGAGGAGTCCGTTACGAGGCACGTCCAATCGAATCGAGATGAAAGCGAGGTATTATATTATTATGCAGCAGCCACACACAAGAAGAAGAAGTGAGGTTAGGGCCTGACCACTCGTATTTTTGCCCCACACAGGAGGAAGAGGAAGAGGC
>VNJV01017539.1:0-29646 GCA_008042635.1 Drosophila nikananu
ATGTCCATGATACCGCAAATGATTGATTCCCCCTTCCGGCGCGATGACATCCGGCGCCAGTCCATGCCGGTCTACGGACAGACGGAGAAGCTCATCGATGGCTTTGGACCGAGGACATCGTTCCGCAGGCGCGACAAAGTCAGCTGCTTTGCCGACGAGCCGCCGCTGACGCCGGCGCGGGACCAGGAGCAGGAGATCTTCATAGACTTCAAGCCGCATGTCTCGCCCAAGCCGAGTCCCAAGCTGCAGCTGAAGCACCGCAAGCAGCACAAGGCGGAGATAGCCATGCGGAAGATGCAGCAGCAGAGAATGGCCCAGGCGGCGGCCCTGACCCTGCCGAAGCTCAAGCCACAGCCACAGCCACTGCCAGTCGAAGTTGAGGTTAGAAAAGTTGAACTTGAGCCCAGCGACGACGACGACGAGGAGGAGGAGGAGGAGGAGGAAGAGGAGGTGGAGGAGGCCTCCGGGCCAGAACGGGAGGACCTCGACGAGGAAGAGACCGACGACAAGCTGGACATGGATCATCCGGAGGACGAGGAGCCGCTGTACGAGAACATAACTCCGTGCAACTGCAAGGTCGAGGATCTGCAGGACAAGCGCTATCAGTTCCGCAAGCGTTCCGTTAGCCTGGACGATGACGATGCCGCCGCCGGAGCTCCTCCTCCGTCTGCGTCCGGCCTGCGTCTGCCCTCCACGCCGGCCAGTCCCTGCCGTGAGGAACACCTGCTGCTGGCCAATGTCTCAACTTATCCATCCTCAGACTCGCTGGCCAATGACAATACCCGCGACCATTCCGACGGCATCTGGAACGAGTCGCAGGTTACTGTCTTGACGGCCGAGCAGCGCGACATCTCCGACGGCTCCTACAGCTCCAATCTACTGCTGACTCCATCCTCGAAGAGGAAGAACCTGCTGCTGCAGCATCAGCAGAGGAGCTCTGTGGACACCGATGCCTTGGATTTTGAAGAGCAGGTAAGCAAGGACTTGTTGTTGTGGCTTTCTTGACTTCTCGGTTATATATGATCTCTCCCTTCGTCAGAGTCCCACCTATGGCCTACAAACACTGCCGAAAATCGTGAGGACGCCCACGCCAACCACTTCGCGACCCGCCTCCACTCAACCCCTGATACCGCCGCCAGCCATAGCCGTCACTCCCTCATCGAACCAGAACCACGCTGGACTCCTGGACTCCTCGATAAGTTCACCGCTGCCCAAGAGAAGCCTGGTGGCCAGGGGCTCGGTTCCGGATGCCCGTCAGCTGATGTTTATGGGAGGAGCTGCCAAGCAAAGGTGGTTAAAAGGGGGGGTTTTTCCTATGTGAAAATCGGTTAAAGTAAAAATTTGAAACCTTAATACATCCCCTTCATCCAACACAGACACTCGGATGCCTCTTTCCTGCCCACCCATGCGGGCGGTGGGACACGCAGTGCCGACATCTCGGAGTGCAGCACAAATACAGATGAGTATGCCACCTGCACGGACACCTCGAAACGCACACCAGGTATTAAGACACCGCCGACGACGACCAGTTCCTCGTCGACCACACATGTTCCAGGTTTGGGGTTCCCCGATAATTCGTACTGTGTGTACTGTGTGTGTGTGTAGAAATCGCCTTGATCCATGACCACTCACCATGACCACTTCCATGCTTACAGCCGAGTTAGAGTTAAGCCGTCCATATAGCTATCCTCCACACCTCAGTCTCTCTCTCTCTCTCTATAACTCTCGCTACCTGTCCTTAGTTTAATGTTGTTGCCTTGCTCGCCAATGCTTTAGCTGTGCCTCCTGAGACAACCTCTAACTCGCCACTGACCTAATCCCAAACCTTATATATTGTCTCCCTGACAGTTTCCACACAGAGCTCGCAGCTGGAGAAGACGCAAGCCGGCAGCTCCTTCGAGAGTGCCAGCTCCCTGTACTCCATGCGGGAGGATGTCCTGCAGCACGATGAAAAGGAGCGGCAGCAGGCGAAGAGCCAACTGAAGTCCCCCATGGGCGGTTCGGTGGCGGAGTTGACTAGGAAGTCGCCCTCGCACTCCATCAGTAGCACCACCTCCTCGGGCAGCTGTCCTGTCTCCGGGGCGGCCATCAAGTCGCCGGGCAAGGAGAGTCAGCCGCAGACGGTGCCCAGCTCGGTGATGGCGCCCCAAATGAAGGTCAGCACGGCGGAGAGTGGCCCCGTGATCCCAAAGCCCAAGCCAGATTCCATCTCCGAGGATGAGCGCAGCGAGGTGCGTTACTCCTCGTCCGGCTACTACGAGAGTCCCCACGACGAGGACGACGAGGAGCAGGTGATGCGGAGCAAGGCCCGGCGACTGCGCCACGAAGACGAGCGGAAGCGGCGCAAGACCAGCATGAAGCTGGACATCGAAAAGGAGAATATGAGGGCCTTGACCAGTCCCATTAAGAAACCAGTCGCCGGGGGAGTGGGGAAAGTCCAGTCGCCAGAGCAGCCCAGCAGCAACAACAACCTGGACAACAATGGAAGTCCCAGCAGCCGGATGAAGCGCTTCAGGCCCAAAATACGGCGTCAGCTGAGGAAGAGCTCCCGCGAGGATATTCTGGCAACGGCAGCGGCCGCAGGACGTAGAAGTCGCACCACGCCGCCCACTATTTTTGGCCTGAGCAGCGGCAGCGGTGACACGGAGCTCCTGCTGGATGCTAGCATGTCCAGCGGCGCCCTAGCAGGAACCATGTCCTTGTCCACCACCGCCACCACCGCCCCGATATCCTCCTCCACGCTCACGCTCAAGGGAACTGTTTCGGAGACCATAGCATCGTCAGAGGCCAACACCACCACCACCCCGAAGAAGCCCCATAGCTGTGCCACGCCCACAGCCCTGCTCTCGCCCAAACTGCCCACGGTGAGCAGCACCCAGTCCAAGTCCACCTCGGACACGTTCCAGCTCAAAGCCAAGTCCATCGAATCCCTGCGCTCCGTGTCGCCCGGCTCCGATTCGGTGTTCTACAGCGAGGCCGATGGCAATGCGGCGAGTGCCGCCGACCAGAGTCACTGCCTCCACTGCGGCAAGGAAATGGAGGGTGGCAGCAAGCAGCAGAGCCACCAGAACACCATCAGCGAGCTGGCCGGGGACTCGGTGGAATCGATACCCTACATCGAGCAGGACATTGTCAAGCCGCCGTCGGACTTTGCCGACTCGCCGGTGACCACCAAGACCACCACCCAGCGGCTGTACAAGAAGATGGACAAGCGATTCCGGTCGGAGGAGCGCTACCACGGCGAAAGGGGAAGGCACTACAAGACCAGGCAGGAGAACATCAGAGCCAAGGTTTGCATACCTACATTTTTCTAAGTATTAACATTTATGGGAAAAATCCATTTTCTTTCCAGAGCGAGGAACGCGGCCGAGCTCCCAGTCTGCCCAACACACCTGTCCTGCGGCCTGCCGGCTCCAGTCCCTGTGTCCTGCCCGACATCAACACGGAACAGAGCCAGCACATCATCTACAAGGGACACTACGATGCTGGTCGCTATACACGACTCACCGACGATGATTTGTGGACGCAGTTGGATCATCAGTGCTTTGGTGAGTGACGAAAGGATACTAAAAGGGGATATTTTATGAGAAAATGAAAGAAGAACCAGGATATAGCAGGGTTTATTGAGGAGCAGGGAAGGCAGGGAATATATCCATTTTTATTAATTTCAATCATGTATAGACTTCGCATTGATTAAATCCCTTAGACCAGCTATTTCAGTCCTCAACGCTTTCATTTGGTTTTCCAGATATCTTTCCATCATGTTCAGCTTGTTTACGTGCGCATCCCACTCCTGTCGGTGGAATGCAATTATTAATTAGGGACAAATGAGCAAAAACACTGCACTAAACATACGTGTAGGGGAATGTTCGACTCGACTACATTCAGCACTAAGAAAGCACACAGCAAAAACACAACAAACTTGTACATTATCTCAGTAAAAGATGACGTCCGCTACAGCAAAATGTTTTCACAAAACTAATTCCGATTTGATTTCAAATGAACGAGGAAACCGCAGAGCTTGTTTCATTTTAATCTAAGGTTGACACTGTTGAGATCATTAATCGTTTAATTCGTAGCAAAAATTATAGAATATATTGCATACAAATAGATTTTGTTTTTGATAGAAAAATCTGTGACATTTAAAAAGGTTATCTGGAGTCTCGCGTAATCAAAAGAAATAGACAAATACATGATTACAATTAAGAAAGTTAATGAGTTCAGAGGCCAGATTATTATTAAAATGTTTAAATTTCTGCTTTGACTGCTTTATAGACTTGACAATTAATATTTATTTAAGAACCATATTGAAGGGATTTGAATTTTGTTAAATGGGTATTTAGTCTTGACTTGAAAGAACCTTAAAAATAAAATGACACCCCCCAGAGCTTCTAATTCTCTTATGAAACGCATTCCTAATGTCTACTTGTTTAATAAATTAATGATATATCCCCCAAAACAGATCGTTCCCGAGAGCGTCGCGCTTCCACGGAGTCGGAGAAGGGCTTCCACGCCAAATACCAGGTGATCCTGCACCGCCTCGTCCAGCGGCGCTGCACCCTGGAGATGTACCACCGCCAGAAGCACAACAGCTTTCGTAAGTCTCTTGGGGCACCCTGTTCGAACTTCGAGACCCAAAACAAAAATATTCTAATTTTGGCGCAACGTGCGTGTCCAAGAGTAAAGAGAGATCGGGCGGGAGAAAAGTCCCGAAAAGTCAGAGAGAGAAAACCTCTATAGATAATGAATGGGACGGCGCTCCCTCCGACTTTTCATGACCGGCACTTGGCATACATAAATACGAGTATGTGTGTGTGTGGGGAAAAGCGAGAAAAACACACACACAACCCGTAGTTTGGGTAGTTTTTTATTTTTTTGGCTCTATTATCGAGAATAGTTGAGGTGCGTGCTTTGCTGTGTGCCGACCGTAAAAAAGTCCGCAACGCGCTTACCATTTCGGTGTCGGTTTTGGGGGGTATTTCGAGTTAAAACCCAATGTAAAGAGAAACAAGTGCGAAAAGCGTTGCGTTGTTTACACCTCGAATATTATTTCTTATTTACACACGAATCTAAGGCCAAATGATTGGTGGGTAAACACAGACAGACGTGACGTCGCCGTCTCCTCCGTTGAGGGTCTTCTCATTTGTTTTTATTTCAATTAATTAGAATTAATAGCCTCGAACTCCGCGCCGGATTCGCTTCGCCGCAAGCTGGAGGAGGTCCTGAAGCTAATGCTCCTGGTTTGGGCACGCGAAAGTTTTGTGATATCCACACTCAGCCACGGTGCACATGGTAAATGATGTCCGGACGAGATCCGGAAATAAAATCACACAAATCACTTGAATCTCATTCCTCGCTCTCTCTCTGTTGCTCTGGGCTCTCTATAAATAATCCACTTTGAATACGCTTAGAGAAAAGTAGAGGTGAAACGGTGACATTTGCAGATTAATTTTTTATAGGTTTACATATTAAGATAAACCTTAAAGACATTAATTAACTTTAACCTATATAAACTAGTGAAAATTGGTCAGTTGGGAATTTAAGGCATATAAATTGTTCTTTTTTGTAAACCCCAATTCCTCTCTTATATTATTTTAATACTTCACTTTTTACACAGCTTCTCATTTTAGTATCTTTAAAAATGTTAGCCTTAATATTGACCTCATCTAGAATATTTTTAAACTTCTTTTCCATAAGAAAAATTTAAAAGAACGATTAGCGACTGACTTAGCGACTGAGAACCT
Source organism: Drosophila nikananu (assembly GCA_008042635.1). Lineage (NCBI taxonomy): Eukaryota > Metazoa > Arthropoda > Insecta > Diptera > Drosophilidae > Drosophila > Drosophila nikananu. The sequence continues at coordinate 5,745 of VNJV01017539.1, forward strand.
TAAGCAAACAGTTGTGACTTTCAAAACCTAACAATTAATTTCTATTAAGTAATCTTACATAAACATTAGATACTTTTTGGTTGTTAAGTTTCGAAATTCCAAAAAATATTAAACCCAAAAAATACCTATAATATTTTTAGGTGCAATGATTAATAATTCTATATTCCATTTCACAGGCGTGGACAAAACCGTGGTGGTCAAGAGCGATTCCGGTGAGTTTGGCTTTCGCATTCACGGCTCCAAGCCCGTCGTGGTGGCTGCCATCGAGCCGGAGACACCGGCGGAGAGCTCTGGCCTGGAGGTGGGCGACATTATAATCTCTGTCAATGGGGTCCAGGTGCTGGACAAGCATCACACAGAGGTGGTTAAGATCGCCCACGATGGCTGCGAAAAGCTGGAGCTTCAGGTGGCCCGCACCATTGGCGTCCTGATGCACGAACAGTTGGAGCCACCGAGTCAGCCGATCTTCAGCGGTTATTTGTGGCGTCAGAGTGGTCAGGCCAAGGGGGCGCCCAATTCAAAGAAATGGGTGCGCCGTTGGTTCTCCCTGAGACCGGATAATTGTCTGTACTATTATAAAACTGAAGATGTGAGTATGACTTAAATAAATTATATATCCCATCTATAACCTACATATATCTTCCAGGACTCCCAGCCCGTTGGCGCCATGATAATGGCCAAGCACACGGTGGAACTCTGTCCCGTGGATGTGGGCAAGCCCTTTGCCTTCAAGGTGGATGCCGGCGAGGGTATACCCATGTACGTGGCCGCCGATTCCGATGAGCTGGCCAATCGCTGGCTCCAGCTGCTGAGGCAGGCGGCCGCCCAGGACAACCAGTGGCTGGACAAGAGGTGAAGGACACTGATCTTAGAGAAAGGCAACAACTAAATACCATACATGTTATTCTCTCACATCACTTCCTTCATAGTGCGCGGTGCCTGTACCAGAGTCCCAGCAACATTCAGAGGCCCGACTGCTTTGGCTATTTGCTCAAATTGGGCTCAAGGTGGTGCGGCTGGTCGAAACGCTACTGCGTACTTAAGGATGCCTGCCTCTATTTTTACCAAGATGCAAATAGCAAGAGTGCATTCGGTGAGTCACGAGTGGCTGAAGCAGGTGACTGACTGATTAATTCGATTCAATTTTCAATTTTCGTTTCATTCTACTAAAGGCATGGCCTGCCTGCACGGCTACAAGGTGGCCTCAATGTCCGCGAATGCGTCCGGCAAGAAGAACTCGTTCGAGATAATACCACCAGAGACGAAATTGCGTCACTACTTTTTCTGCACCGAAAGCGAAATGGATAAGAAGCGGTTGGTATTTAGTTTTAGGAACTAAATATGTTTTTATAAGAAGTTATTAGAGATTGTACATAAAGAGAGATCACTCTCGAATCAGAGTAATGTCTAATGTTTCTCTTGCAACTCCTCTCATCAGAGATCAGATAAGAATGTAACGAAAAAAAACTCTCTCGTTTGCTACTGAGAGAGAGAGATCAACAAGAGAAGAGAGCAAACAAAAAAAAAAAGAGAGTAAAAATTAGAGAAAATCCAAAATATCTTACTGAAAGAGAGAGAAAATTTACTGAGAGAGAGATATACAATAGAGAGAGCAAAAAAACCAGAGTATAAATTAGAGAAAACCCAATATATCATTCTGAAAAAGAGAGAAAATTGTTCTTGCAATTAAACACACAACCTTTACTAAATTGGAATCCCTTCTCTGCTTATTAAAGAAGTTTTATTAAGATTCTTATTTTAGTGCTTGGCTTAATTTCAAAAATATTACCTATTAAAAACCTATTATATATTCTTCCTTTCCAGCTGGATATCCGCATTGGAATACTCCATCGACCGGTGGATAAAGTCCGGGTAACTAAGGTTAAAAACACGCTCCAGATCGGCTCTGAGCAGCCGGCTCAAGCGTCGCAGTTTTAGCTACTTTATGGACTAGACATTTCGATGGGATAATGTTGGGACTTGCTTCGATTCGGATTTAAAGACGATTTGATTCGGCACTAGTACGGGTACTACCAAAAAAACAACTTAGAACTTAAGCCAAGCAAACCAATTAGTTTTAGGCATAAATAGACGATGATTGCTTAGTCCAATGAATTTAGTGGGTCATTCAAATCGGGTTTAAAACTATTTTGAACAGAGGCGTACATACACAGATATTATATACACTCGGAATATATATACATACATATATATAGAGGAATGCAATTGAACATTTTTGGTGTGTGTATTCTTGTTATATAGCTTACAACAACAACAAAATTATATATACAAACTTATGTTTAGTGAGGTTGTCATGTCACTTATATAGATTATATATATATTTAGCCGCCAAAAAGAATGAAAACCGAGGGAAATGATCCGTACAGCAGACCAAAAAAATTGATTGTCTAATGTATATAGAATTCGAGCGAAGGCTAAATCCAAATTAAGGAAGCCAAAAAACGATTAGGTATTCAAAAAGGCAAGAAACCCTTTTAGATAAATGTCTATTTACAGCAACTCAAAGGCGAGACCAACAAATTCGGCATTAAAAAGGCGTCATAGTTTGTTCCCGATTCTCCATAGCTGCTTCCAAAACAAAAAAAAAAAACATAACAAATAATATTTTGTGAATAAAAAATAACAACGGTTTTCGTCCTTATTGGAAACGATTCTTAGTTAGACACAATTACGATGTAAGCCGAGGATTAGTTAGCGCTTTTTTGATAGGTTGGATTTTTTTAGGGAACATACAACACACACACACACAACGTTCACAGTAGATCAAACAATAATATTAATAGAGATTATAATTCAGAATCCAGTAGTTACTTTGTCGTATATACATATATATATAAAAGAAACAAAGATATGATCTTTAAAATGCTGATTTCCTGATTTTTTTGGGTCAGTGTTCAAATACCGAGATTGAGTGAGGATTGCAAACAGTTTTTGAAGCTTCATTTTTTGGTTTTTAGAGTACGTAAAAATATATACCTATATTTTATATATTTTAAATAGAGATTTCCAATTTCAATGCGGCGCAAACAAAAACTAGATAATAAAAATGTATGCATTATGATTATTACTATTATTGTATATGATATACACACAAGAGACAGCCATTTTATGTTGTAAAAGTCATCGAGACAAGAAAACCAAAAACAAAAAAGAACACTAAATAAGAGCTTTAATTATTAAATAAAGAATATACCGAGAACGAATAATAATAATGACGAAAGACTGTGCTGACAGGCCTGGGGGCATTGAAATGCATCTACAAACACCATTAATTTGGCTCAACGATCCGATTCCGGATCGGATCCGACTACCTGCTGTGTGGGGCCAACGAAGCATTTCAAATGCGATCAATGAACCTGCTGCCTTTCGGCCCCTAGCCGCTGCTGACCGGCCACATGTTTTACACAGAGTTTTTCACGTAATTTGTTTTCGAATCGTTAAGCGATGCAAATGCAAAATATGCAAGCAGGAAAATCCACTGCCAGCAGCCGCTCACTCAGAGAAAATAAGAGGTGGGTAAGAGATGCAGCGGAATCCGTCTTCGAAATATGTATTACTTTTTCATTATTCTTTGCTTATATTACTTTTCTTTTCCATAATAAATTAATAATAATTGTATTACTTACATTTTTCAAGCCATTTCTCTGGCACCGTATTTTCAGATGGGAGCCAGACATGAAACGCACATCCCTGTAAATTTATAAGTAATTTCTTGTCATTTAAATATAAAATATTCTCAGATTTTTCAAAGGGTATTAATTAAAGCTTAAAAATACAATAACTAAGCCAAAAATACATTAATTTCAATTCGGAAAACTGTTCTTAGTTAGATTTTACAAGGCTAATAATATTGCATACTAATTTTAAACTTATTTTAAAATTAATTTTTTTGTAAATTTTTTTTACAACTTTACAAATTTAACTGCTTAAAAATTTCGAAAAATTTTAAAATTTTTTTTCTCTACCAGATACATCTAGATCGACTCGGCTGTTGATGCTGATCAAGAATATATATGATTTATAGGGTCGGAAATGACTCCTTCACATTGTTCTGTGCTTCTGACTGATATTAAAATACATACGCCGAAAGGAGTATTAAAATATAAATATTTACCCTTCATAATTTCGGGCAAATTAAAGCTTAAAAATATAATAACTAAGCTAAAAATACATTAATTTCAATTCGGAAAACTGTTTTGAGTTAGTTTTTATAAGGCTAATAAAACTGCTTACTGAATTTCAACTTAATTTAAAATTAATTTTTCATCTAATTTTTATTTTACAACTTTAACAATTTAACTCCCTAAAAATGTGGAACAAATTTAATAAATTTTTTATTTTACCACCCACATCTAGATCGACTCGGCTGTCGATACTGATCAATAATATATATGGTTTATAGGGTCGGAAATGACTCCAGCAAAAGTTATTCCCAATAAATGAAACAATTCAAATCAATTTAATTTCCCAAGTTCTGAAACGTTTTTTCCCAATAAACCAGCTTGTCACAGTGTTTAAATTAAATAAATACTTATTTTGAAAATACCACAAATATTTTCTCCAAGTGCAGTCATAACCAGCAGCAAACAGTTGCTGACGAAGGTAAGTCGACTGACGACGACGACGACTAGCATAACAATTCGCTCGCCCTATGAGGCGGCTACCGTTTTTCCTTCTTCTCCTCTTCCACCACTGCCTTCGTGTGTCTTTTGTGCCCCTCCTCCAGTTACCAGTTACCAGTTACCATTTATCCAGTTGCCAGTTGTTACTGTTTTCGCAGTGGCAGCCAGCCACAATTTAGTTCCACTGTGCAGCAGTGCCTTAATTACACGGGCCACGACGGCTCTCTTTTGTTGGAGATTTTTCGGGGTTTCTTCTCGCGATCGTCGTAACGATGATCATCATTAGCGCCCGAAACGAAACTCCCTCTCCTTTTTGGTAGTTACCCTCTTTTGCCTTCTTTTCTTCTCTTCCCACTTGACCGCATTGATGGTGCCCCTGAAGTTGCCAGATTGTTAAGGCTGGAGATTTGTACAGGGAAAGATCTTTCCAAAATTTATTATTACATTAATATTGTGCTTATTTCCTATGGCATTCTGTGAAATTTTGGATTTAAAAGGACATTTGTAAGGGAAACTAATTATTTCTATAAATGGTTAACCTTTGGACTTTGAAAATTGTATTAATGTTAATTTTTTTCCTTTTTGTATAGAGCTAATTTTGAGGAATTTTTGGTTTAAGTACAACTTGTGGGGTTTTCACTTTTTGTTAACAGACGAGAAACCTATCATAAACATAAATTAGCCTTAATAAAAGCCAGTCAAGCGATAATTTTCGGAATAATCGTTTTACAATCTTTTCCGCAGGAAAAGTTTTTATGTTTTGGTTGCCCACAAATTTAGGCCAATTAGATGGTAAAATTAAAGTTATTTTAGGTAGCATTTAGTGCTAAAAAGACTATATATTATAGCCTGAAGTTAGTAGTTAAATTTAAAATCAACTAATAAAGTTGTGCTAAATCACAATGATTTTGAGAAATACCTTTTATCGAATGTATTTATTTATTTATATTCCTTATACCTATCACTAGCATTATCGTCCTGGTATCGAACGCTTGCTTAATAAAACATTTGATATGCCTAACAACCCGTTCTCCGAAGTAACCTTATCTCAGAAATAATTTCCGATTAGTCATTCATTCCCCCTGAAAACACGAGAAACCACAACAATGACCCAAGAACAAAACACTCCCCCGACCGAGAGCCGAGGAAGCGAATAACCATAAACGAGGGACTACCGCTGTTACACCCTCCAGTGAACATATATGCACCCTACTGCCTCCTCCTCCACTGCCCTAACGATCCGTGGGCAATCTGGCAACACCCGGGCAGCAGCAGTTTTTACCCTTCCAAAAGCGAAAAAAAAAAAGAAGCGGTCGGCAGTCGGTAGTCGGTCGACGGTAAACAGGTAGCGCTCTAACTGACAATAACTCGTCGTACTCCGCCAGTCGCCGCTCTTGGTCCGTCCCCGGGTCCGGCCGTCCGGCCCGCAGCGTGCGACTGGCGGTCGGTCGGTTGGGTTGAGTTCGGTTCAATTCCTCTCAGGCACTGACAAAAACAATGGGAGCGTTTCTATCTAATAAGAATGTTTATAAAAAAATGTATAAAATATATCTATCATATGTTTTGTAATAATATTTAGAGTAAGAGACATCCAAGTAGAAAATCAATGACTTAGCTGTGAAGGTATTTAACCCATTTTTGCACCATAATTCCCAAAAGGTTCTGGTGTTATTATCTTGAACTATCAGTAACTAGTGTAATGTAATGATGTTTTAGGAAAATATCTTCTAAAAGAGTGAGCCTTAATAAAAAATATGACTAATAGTAATGATATTTTAATTATTAACAAAACTCTGAAACTCTTTTAGCCATTATTATGCTATAATTCCCAACGGGTTCCTTGTGTTGTTTAAGAAAAATCAGCTTTAAAAAAGCGTCAGATTCAAAAAGTTATCAATACTTTTCAAAGCACTCTATAGACATTCATTAACTATTCATATTTATTAACGAAACGTCTTAAAATTAAAGTGAAAAATCCAATAAAACATTTTCCAGTGCACCAAGCTGGTTTTCCTGCACCCGCTCGCTACTCGTTACTCTACCCATCTCTCTCTCTGGTCTTTCCCACTCCGATTCTTCCACCTATGCGGCTCTCTCTTGCTCCGTTCGGGCCCTATTCGGCGGTTCGTGGCCTCAGTCTTCGAGTAATGATTGTGGCCAACGCACCTGCGCGCGGATCGTGGACCGTTGATCGGGAAAAGTGAACTGCATCGTATGTTGCTCTCCCTCTCGCTCTATCTGCATCTTGTGGCCTGTGTGTGTGAGTGAACTTGTTGCCGCGAGAAAAGCGCTTTTCAACTGCAACTGACTCTCGGCCTGTGTGTGTGGGAAGAGTTGGGGACTACTTGAGGAGCGAATTGGTAGCTGCACTGGCTTCAGCTCCTATTTCAAACAAAATGTAGAAAAACACATTTCAGCTGCCGTGGTTATATCTCGTTCTCGTTCGGTCTCGGTTTTTGAGGTTTTCGGTGCTCGGTTCGGGTTTTTCATTCGCCTGTATCTGTGAGATACATTCTCTGCTCTGTGTGTGTGCGTTGATTGTACGAGTTGTACGTGGTTTTTGTCGGTTTTTTTTGCTGGCAACTACTACGTGGTTTGTGGTAGCTGACTGCCGTTGATGCTGCCGCTGCTCCCGTAACCGCCCGCCCCCCCTGACCCCCTGTGCTCCCCCCTCGAGCGATCGTGCCGTGATTTGTATCTCAAAATTGTCCCACTGCGTGCGTTGGGTATTTTTTAATACACTTTTTATAACGCGTGTGCTGGGGAAATTTTACAGAATTATTTCGAATTTTAAAAACATAAATTTTTAAGAATCCCTGGAAGTTAGAAAATTTAATAACGCTACGAAAAAACCACATGAAAAAAATATGATATCCTTCAATTTCTTGAACTTAATTTTCTATAATTTAATCTATTTTGTCAATTTACAGAAATAAACCAGAAAAAGTGTCTTAAATGGAGAAGAAAATAAAACTACAATCACAAAAAAATTTAAAGTCACTTTGAAAATAAAAAACAAACAGAACCCAGTTCAAGTGCCTCTTAAAAAATAAAGATTTCTACCTTAAACAAAGCAAAAAAAAAACAATGCCAGGCATTTTTTCAATGCTTAAAAACTAAACAACAAAAAAGCAACCAAAACTTGTTAAAAAAGACGGAAAAAAACTACTTTGGATACTTGTCAGCTCGGCTCTCAAGCTTACACAGCCCGCAGGCTTTCTTCGGTTTAAGCCACAGGTAAGAACAGGCCCTGCCCTCTTAGATGAACATAACAAAAAAATTCCAAGCATTACTTATGTATTTATTATTATTTTTTTTTTTTTGGCCCTATGCCAAGCTAATTATTTTTGTTTTTTTTTTATTTTGGTATTTTTGCGTTGGCCAAAACGCCAGCGAGTAAAACCAAAAACTCAGCGAGTAGGGAGAGAGAGAGAGAGAAAGAGAGACTTGAGATTTCTCAAAACCTGATTCCGGGAGAGGAGTGGAGCGAGAGGGCCACAACGTTGGCGGTTCGGTTGGCGGACTGTCGACCGACAAGCGGCTTCCACTACAACTGCATGTGCCACTGTCATTGCCACCGAACTCAGTGTGGTGCCGCACAGTCCGCTGTGGAGTACGCCCCACCCCCTGCTCACTGCTCACCCCCTCTGGAAAATAGTTGTTGCTTTTCTTATTTTTTGCTGTGGCGCTCATTTCGACGCGGGACCGGGCCCGGCTCGAGCCGGACTCCACAAAAAACCTTCGCTTGGAATTCTGTGGGTCTCCGCCTTGTGATGTCTTGCAGAGGGTACCCATATTTTCTGGGCAGTTTTGTATTGGGGGTTTAAGTAATTTCAATACTTAATATTTTATGAAATTATACTGCTTAAATATGGGAATTGTATTTAATATTAAATATTTTAGAAAGTCACTCACCAGAGAATGTGGTTTAGGTCACATTTAAATGTAAAAACTATTTTTCTTTTAAATAAACTAAGACTCTTTGGTTTTATTACTATTACTAATTGTATGTACCATTTATTAAATTATTATTTTTTTGTTTAATCATAAAACTGCCTTTTTCGGCAGGTAGAAAGAAACAATACTACTAATTTAAATGACTTCACTAAAGTATTTTTTAAATATTTTAAAACATTTAGTATGCAAATTAATTTTAAATAATATTTTATTTATATATTATCTACTCTTTTCCATTTTATAAAAAATTGCTCGCTTATTATGTCTTAAATTTCTCTTAAAATCCTTGTTTTCTCTTATATTTTTATTTAAAATAACTTTTGTGCTGTAAAGTAGACTTAAAATATTACTTTTCCAAATATCTTCTTGACTTTAAAATGGAACTTGAAAAAATACATTCTTGTAAACAGTTAGACATTTGATAATAAGCCCTCTGTAGATCCTCTAACTCTGTATTATTTTTGTAGAGTATTTTAGAGTTCGTCTTGAAAACTCTGCCTTCTAGGTTTTTTCCACCTCTTTTTTTCCCCTTTTTTTTATTTGTAAACCAGTTCACTTGTAGCCAGTGCCAGTGGCCACTGGTCGCTGGCCGCTCTCGCCACCTCAGTCGTCGCTCCAGCCGCCACTTTGAATCCGGTTTTCGGTTTTCGGATTTCAGTCTTCAGTTTTGGGTCTTCGGGGTTCAGATACAGAGATTCAGATTCAGTCTGCTTCAGTTTCCGAGCATCATCATCATCTACATCTCTTGATTTCGTTTAAATGCTTTACTTTTTTCCCCCTTTACATTTTCCTTATTTTTTAAGCTTTTTTTTTTGGGTAAAAAACGCCTCCCGCGCTCTCACAGTCTTGTGAGTATTTTTTATTTTACTCAGATATTTTTTTTTTGGTTGCGGTTCTATAAAGTTATTGGCTTTTGTTTCGCCTCAGTGGAGATCTATTTGGGATTTGTTCATTGTCTCGGTTTATGGGGCTATCCGAAAATGAGTTTTTAGCATAAGAATGGGGAGTAAAAGCCATAAAAGTTTATTGCATTCGATCGCTTTGGGTGGGTTTTCCTGCTGCCTTTTCCTTTTTCTTTCTTTACAGTTTTTCGGTTGCAACAGTAGGAAGGGGAAACGCAGGTTAATTGCCTTTAGGAAAATCGAACATGGAAATTAATTAAAATTAAGATCGTTAAATGGGAAAAACGTAAACTCGTGACAAAATAGCTGATGAATTTTAGTTGGCCATAAAGCGAGGCGCGGAACAATGGCTCGTTAGGGTTTTGCCATATCGGACACACCTGGTTTATGTTTTTCGTTTTGGCACGTGTCCATAATTCACCTGATCGACCAGTCCAGTCTCATCAATTTTGATGAGGAAATTAGATGTTGTATGAGGGGAGAATATGAATATTTGATTCTATTAACTGAACATTCTGGTCTCGAGAAAATTGATTGAGATGATTTTTACAGTGTTTTGCATATTTGTTCAGGGTACTAAAACTTTGTTAATAATTAATTCATAATTAATAATGAAATATCCCCCTTGAACTAATAAATCGTAGTCTTAGGAAAGGCTTCCCTACTTAGCATAAACTCCTCTAATAAATAAGAATAACCCACGTACAATGGGATGTCTAGGAAAAAGTAGCAATCACTTGAACAAAAGGCCATAAGAGCTCTATTCACGGGCTGAGATTCTTGAATGGAGCAGAACAATATACCAAGAAATTTATGAAGAGATCGGCTTAGCATACAAAGTAGATTAACTGCAACTGAGGGATTAGTGCTAGAGTCAAAGTTAAGTCGGAAAGAAATCTATTTTAAGATTAGAAAAAATACAATAACTCGTGCTAAGTCAGAGGGAATTATTTTAAAAGATGTTTCACTTGACTTGAGGGTTTTTAATATCAGAACAATGTAAAGAGAAGAACCTGAAAGACTTTTAAATATATTTTAAGAACCTTTGCAAAGCCAAGAAACCATCTCAATCTCGCTATACATTTTTCATTTAAATTCAATCCCTTTGCCACATTCTCCCTGCATCCTTTTTAATAACACAAATATCTTTGGTCATAACTTTGAAGCATTTTCAATTTATGCTAACGACATTATCAATTCAGCAGCAGCTGCATTCCCGATCCCATAAAACTTCATTAGCAGTTCAGAAAACATGGCCGCGAAATTAGCAAAGCTCTTTGAAATTAATGGCCAGCAGAAAGGCAGTGGGTTCTCTCTCCTTTCGCGGCACACCAAATGTGTAAATCTCATGGATATTAATCAAGAAAATTATAAAGACAAGGCAGGGAGAGCAGCGCAAGCATCCATAGGAGGATCTCAACTTGTTTTCCACCACAGGCCATGATTATGCTAGATTTTTAATAGCTTCGACTATAATCTGAGATGCTGCTGCTGCTGCCCCCAAAAGGGTTTTTCAGATTAACGCATGTGAAGTGCAGGCAGCCGGGCAGCCGGGCAGCCAGGCAGGTCTTGGACTATAATTATAAGTCTACCGCCGCCTCTCCTCCTCTCGGTTTCTTCTTGATTATTAGCTACCTTCGCCCCGGCAGGAAAAATCGTATAGTCCATGTCCCGAAGGGATTAAAAAAAGAGAGACGCTGCCTGGCCAAGAGCATTCCGAGCTGCAAAACCGATCTGGGCGACCCTTTTTTTCTTATTTTCTTATTTCTTTCTTTACTTTTTTTTGTACCCCTTCTCCTCTGGCTTGTTTGTTGTTTTTGTTGGCTGGTGTTTTGTAAGCAAACTGAAGTTGAAGTGTAGAGGAGAACCCGGTAAGCACTCCCCGGCCCATAAGCGAGATATGGTCAGCAGAAAAAGGCAGGAGGGCCCCGGGGCTGCTGGACTAGCAGAATACCCTGGGGTGGGTTTAGGGTATGTTTTCTTAGGGTATAAAATAAATAGGAGTTAAAGGAGGTTAAGGGATGAGCTGGAGAAAACTTTACAGGGTTCACTGAATTTGGGCATTAACATAATAAATATATTTCCTTAAGTAGTAACAAACTTATAAAGGAAACTTAAATTGGTATAAAAACAAATACACCAGTTTAAATAAAAAATGTATTTCGATATGTGATATCCCCAAAAGTTATCGCACATTTTTTATCATATAGAATATATCGAAAAATAATATTAACAAATTCTCCACATTTTGACTAATTAAATTTTAATTTCAATATTTGAAATATCAATCGAATGGATTTTCATTTAATTGTTTTTTGTTGTCGATTGTATTTATATCATTTTAACTTATGGATATGTCTCATAATTATATCGATTTATTAATCGGATTTATCGCATATTTATCGGCTTTGGATCAAATATCGATAAAGTATCCCTTTTTCGATATTTCCTATTTTATTACTTTTATTATTATTATTATTATCTGTATCTAGTTTTTATTTATTATAAACTTATTTGAGAAAAGAAATATCTGGCATTACATTACCTTTGATCAAATAGGAGTACTTAGAACGATATGCTAGCTTAATGTAGGAAAACTTTACTGAACAGCCTTTTCAATCATTTTACAATTATTTTTCCAACCTTTGCCAAGTGCAGATACCCCTTTTGACACCTTACAAAAATCAGTACTGGGCAGTACGACAGCCTGGACATTTCCAAGCCATCGTAGGCCATCATCAGAGGGACAAACTCCCCTTCTACACCTCTCGGCTCTCTACTCTCCGCGTTTTCTATACAAACACTAAATCCGTTTGCCCAGTGTGTGTGTGTTTGTATATTTTTCTGAATTTTTTTTTTTTATCAACTGAAACCTTTTCACTCTGCGCTGTGTGCTGGGCCTCAGACTCTGATGTTTACACACAAAAACCCAGCCAACAAACGAACCGATCCCGGACCCAGGCCGCAGAAGAAGTGGGAGAAGCAGCAGAGGAGGGAAAAAAGTGGCAGCCAAATTGCTCCTCGATATCTTTTCTTATTTTTCCTATGCCAGCCAGCAGTAGTTGGTTTTCTGGCTCTTTTTATTATATGTACGGTACACTAGGGAAAAATTAGAGCTATAGAAGTTAAGGAAGTACAATTTAAGCTATGATAAACTTTATTTTCTTGGAGGTATTTTTAAGCTGTATTTAAATTCTGAGATTCGTTATACTTCGAAAGGTATTCCACCTATAAAAAGGGTATTTTTCTTAAGTTATAGGTTAATGCCTTAACATTTTCTAGTTGTTTTAAAATTTCCTTGTATCTGTGAATTAAGGATTAAGTGTCTTACATATTTCTGCCAAAAAATTCCCCGTTTTTTTTAAACTTTAAGGAAAGTCATCACTTGCATCTGTAACTCAGTAAAGTTATATACCACATTACCCAACGAATAATAGTGATCTTTTAATAAAAATCCCATTTTTTCTCAGTGCACTCATAGCCATAGTACACATATTCGATATTTTTAAGCCTTTGGCTTCATTTGCTGGGCAACCGTTTGCGCAAACGCTTCGCTGCCTGTGTATCTGTAGGATTCGTGTATCTTTGTATCGCGGTATCCGCATCTGTATCGGTATCGGTATCTCACAGCTCTCTCTCTCTCTCAATATCTCTCTATCTCTCTTTCTCCCTCTGGACTACGTGCTTCGCTTTTGCGCTGATGATGTCCATTATTTACATGGATTTTTATTTGTTTTTCTTATTTGGCTTGACGTTTTTTTTCTTTTTTTTTTCAAAAGTGCCGATGTTTCAAAAAGATAATGAACGCTGGAATTGTACATTGTATGTGCACAGAGTGTGAGTCGTAAATGCAAAAGTGGGGAAACAACAAAGCCTAGAAAAGTCTCGGTAAAAAACAGAAAACAAAAAACAGAAACGGGTTACGGTTACACTTTCGAGGCTACCAGAAAAATACGTGAGCCGGAGTCGGGGGGAGTTTTATTATTATTATCGATATGGCATCGTAATCGAATGAGATATTAGTGGGGCTCATCCACTGATCACATCAAGGCGGATTTATAGTAAACGGAGTGTCATAAACGAATCAGATATGCTTCTTTATTGATTCACCGTATGGATTAGATTAGATATATGTATATACTTCCATGGATAGTATCGGGTTGGACGACATTATTCAATTATTAAGTCATAAAGGTGGGTATTAGTTTGGCGTGTGCTGCTGAGGGAAAACTTGGTAGGGGTTTTGGGTGGGTTTCTGACAAAGAGATACGGTTTTAGGTTGGTTTTTATTATTGCATTATCAAAAACTACTTCTACTTTGATTAAAACAAATTTGATGTAATGAGTTTCATAAAGTCTTCGCGAAAGAAAGCTTTAAATATTATAATATACTTCTTTAAAGGGTTGGTGAAATTCTACATATTAATAGCTAAGTTTTACAAATGTCACTAGCCTTTTGACTCACTTTATGTCCCTGAGTACTGCAAAGTTTATCACAGTTTGTACGAAAAGCCACTCTGATAATTCACAAGATTATACCTTCCCCCCACAGATATTTAAGTTATGAACATGAAGTTCTCTTCGTATTTTTTTCCACTTGAACTACGCATTCATTCCCATTGCCAAGTCATTCCAGTCCCCTATAAAGCCATAACAATGATACTCATGATCAAGTCATGGCTCCAGCTACTTTATAGAGCTAATCTGACAGCGGGCACTCTCCGACAATGCCAAAAAAAAAAAAACTTACTATATTTCCATAGATAAGAGCTACACAATAAACCCAAAAAGAACGGTATATCTACCCACAATGGGCGCCTCTTCAACTGCCACAAAATCTTAGCCAGATTTGGGTTTTATTTTTTCCCCTTCTTTTGACTGATCTGTTTGGCTCTTAATGTTGATCTTGATGACGTTGCAGCATTTTGCATACAAAATCAAGCGAGACAGAGAGCCAGAGGAGAGTGGGATTCTAGCAAAATGATAAGCAAAACTGTCATTGCCCAGACAGCAGGGTAATTTTTTCTACCTTTTTTCCACCTTTTGCTCAACTGGTTATAAATTTAAATGAGGCGCACAGACAAAACGGAGAGGAGAACAGAGAACACGGTGAAAAAATGGGGTTAAATGTGTATTTAAATTATAATATTTTGTATAGTTTTTTTCAATGAAATTAAATTGGTTTCTGCTTGGGGTTAAGTGGGCTTTTGATTTTTTTAAAAGAAGGCTACTTGATAAAGAATCTTTACCTTAGAAGAGTATCTTCTATTACAATATTTGTAGTTTGTGTATTTTCCATCGAGATTGGAGATGTCTTATTCCCTTTTATACAAATTTTTACAATATATACTAGGCGCTAGGAATATTTGAGGTATTGAATATATTTTGAGTTCAAGTTCGCCTCGACCCCTCGCTTTTCTCGGTGCAAAGCCCAGCCAGAGTCTGAGAAAACTCTGGGACTCTGGGACGCTCCACAAGTTTTATGGTTCTGGCCATCATTGTGATCATTATTATCTGCATTATTTTGTTATTATCGCGATGATCACGTTCTCCGCTCCGCCTGGCGCACTCAGAAGTCGAGGCTCCTGTTGCGTAAATCCAGTAAGCAGTCGTTCGAGTTCGGGTTCGGTTCGAGTCATTTACCAAAAGCGACGGCAACTTGGCTGGCTGGCTGGCTGGCTGCCTGCCTGCCTGTATCTGCATCTGTGTGTGCTCGCTGTATCTGCGTATCTGGCAGTGGCACTGCCGTATCTGTGAGTGCCGTATCTGAGCCCCTGGTGTGCGTCTGTGTTTATATCGTTACTACTGTGCTGGCTTACTTGCTTACTCACAGCGAAGGCAGGTTTTTTCGTAGGTTTTTAGACGCACAATCTTATCTAACTTGGCAGCGGCAGCGGCAGCACCACAGATCGCGCCAACTGCGACTCGTTTTCAGTTTGGTTTCACTCGCCGTAGTCGGCAGTCCGCCGCTGATAATAATAAAACAACAACAACAAGGGCTCAAAGAGCCATAAAAAGGCAGAATTTATATGGAAAAGTGCAGCAGTGATAAACCATTTGGTTACCCTGTGAAAATAAGGCTCCCAAGTCAAAGCTTATGGGTAATTTTTCAAGAAAAATAAACATTATCTGGTTTTAAATCTGTGGAAAAGTCTGTTTCATAAATTAGCAAGTGTTGAGCTGTTAATTTACTTTATTTAGTGCAAGTGCAATGCAAGTCGGTTTACTTTGCCGATAAGAAGTGCAAAAAATAAACTTCAGGTTGTAAAAGTGTTTTCGAAGTGATTTATAGCTTGGAGAAAAGGAAAATGCATTAAAGTTTGTTTTGGGAATCGAAAAAATAACTATAAAATATATATTTTTAAATGTTTCCCAAAGTTTTTGAAAGTTTATGTTGATGTAAATGAACTAACTAACTTTTAAATAGTCAGAAAAAGAAACTCCAAGCTTCAAATTGAAGAAGCACCTTATTATTTTAAATGAATATAAAAAGGATTCTATACAAATAAATACTATAAATTGATATTAAAACAATTGACTTGATATAAATATAAATAGAAACCAAGATCCCTTCCCCCAAAGTGGGCTCATCATGCCCCGTTCTACCTTTAAAATACAACCTGGAAATAACTGTTTATTGCACTTGAAACGCAATTAAGATAAGCCTCAAACAGAACAAAAAAAAAGAAGAAAAATGAGAGCCCAATTAACCTGCTACAATTAGCACGGCCAAGGCGTCTCCACTAATTGTTATTTACTGCCACCTTACACCTTGCCAGAGCCCTAATCTATTTCCCATTTTCTATTTTCGCGTACAGTTCTAACGGCATGTGAGTGGAGCCCCCACAATGCCCACGGACAGCTCATCCAGCGAGATCTCCGGCGGTGGAGGCGGCGGAGCGATCCCCATGCTGCGTCCCTCCCGCATGGATCAGTTCATGTCCTCGGTGGCCGCCGCGGCGGCTGCCGTTGGTGGAGCGGCGGCGGCGGCGGCCTCGGTGGAGCGGAACGGCGGAGGATCCTCCGATGGTGGCTCCCAGAATGGCGGCGATTCGAGGAACTCCTCGGCCAGCCGGTTGTCGGCCTACGAGACACAGCTGGCGTACCAGCAACATTTGGCGGGACTCCATGGTGGACCACCGGGACCACCACCGCCACCGCATCACCGAGAGATCTCCGCCTTTGTGCCCGTACTGCCCACCGGAAAAGTGAGGCCCGGCAGTAATTCCAACTACGAAATCATCGCCATGATGGCGGACAAGCGCAAGGAGCTGGCTCTGCGCGAAGCAGCCGCGGCAGCCGCCATGCTGGGACGTGGTCCAGGCGGTGGCCCACCTGGCGTCCCGCCACCTGGTGTGCTCTATGCCCCGCCTGGCGTCCCACCGCCGCCATATCTCACCGGACCGGGACCCTCGCCCACGGGAGCCGGCAGCTTTCCCTTCCCGCCCGGCGCGGCCGCTGCGGCGGCGGCGGCTGCTGCTGGTCTCTTTCCGCCCGGCCTGGGACCTGGTATGCACGCCGGCCTGGACCGGCGGCTGCTGAGGGCACCGGGCCGAGCGTCGAGGCCCAAGAAGCAGTTCATCTGCAAATTCTGCAACCGGCAGTTCACCAAGTCGTACAATCTGCTCATCCACGAAAGGACGCACACGGACGAGCGGCCCTATTCCTGTGATATCTGCGGCAAGGCGTTCCGGCGACAGGATCACCTCAGGGATCACAGGTGAGTTAAAAATATATATAAAGGGGGAGTGTCTGCCACGGTAATTGCCAGCCAGGCGGCTGCAGGCCTGCATTTAGGCTTCAGCTTTGATTGGGGAGGCAAGTAGGAGACGCAGGAAATACCCTAAAAGGAAATATATTGAGGATAATTATTATAAGCTTAGTTTTCCTTTAGATTCCCAAACAACCTAAGCCCCATTTAACTAAGAAGCCTAAGTAAAAAAATTCCCAATTTTCCCATTAAAATGTAACCAAAATTCAAGTCTTTTCCAACTCTATCTTGGCTGAAAGAGTACCACACTTGACGCAAGCCAAAGGCAACACACACAACAAAGTTAATTAACTGTGTTTGGTTTTCCTTTTGGGGCTCCGCCAGCCAGCATTAAAGACGGAGGGAATGCCACGGGGAGAGCTATGTATATAGGATCCCATCCCATCCCCGATCCCAGGCAGCAGGTCTCCTCCTCCGTACTCCGGGCAGCCTGTCCGCGGAGCTTTCTGTCTTTTGATCGTTCGGTATCGGTCCATTTGTCGTTTGTTTGCTTTTTGCCGCGGGGCTAATTCTTCTTTTTCCATGGGAGAAGAATCTCGGAAGAGGCAGAACCTGTTTTTCGGTCTCGCCAGCAGCAGCTGCTGGCTGCCTCCGATGAAGCTGAAGCTGTAGCTGATGCCGAGAAGATGGGGACTTCCACTGGGGGCCGAGATGCTGCTGCTGCTGCGGCTGCTGCTTGCCAACAACAAGTGGACGCCATTGCCAAGATGGCCGCCATAAACATTAAAAATTAATGCAGGCAAAGGCCAAGTTCGGCATACAGAGGCTTAGATACCCTTTACAGTCGAGAAGTAAATATAAAGCAGCATATTTAAGGGTAATTTTAGTTATTATTCGGAGAAAATTAAAAAGAAATAATAAAGTCAAGAGATTTTAGGAACCTAAAAGCAATTTGAGTGAGAAATTTAAATCCTAATATAAGTCTGTGCATAATTCAGGCTCCGTATTGTATGTATTTTTTAGTCTTTCTGATATTTTTCCAACAATTACTTAGGGTATACAAGTTTCACTATTTCAAAAAGCTGGATTTCTCCCTTTTCGGCTTAAAGTAAATGGGCAATAACTGTCAACCTGAGCTGCCAATTGCATCTGCCAATTGCAGTTTCTCAGCTACCAAATCACCCCCACACATTATCCTACAAAGTCTCAACTGACAAACCTTTCTCTCTCCTTCCCCAGGTACATTCACTCCAAGGAGAAACCCTTCAAGTGCACGGAGTGCGGCAAGGGCTTCTGCCAGTCGCGAACGCTGGCCGTGCACAAGATCCTGCACATGGAGGAGTCGCCGCACAAGTGCCCCGTCTGCAGCAGGTCCTTCAATCAGCGCTCCAACCTGAAGACCCATCTGCTCACCCACACAGATCACAAGCCCTACGAGTGCTCCTCCTGCGGCAAGGTCTTCCGCCGGAACTGCGATCTGCGGCGTCATGCCCTGACCCATGCCGTGGGTGAGGTCAACTCGGGCGACTATGTGGACGTGGGCGAGGAGGATGAGGCCAGAAATCTAAGTGGCGACGAGGAGGACTCATTGCTGGAGGTGGACTCGCCCCGGCAGTCGCCAGTTCACAATTTGGGAGATTCCTCCCAAGCTGGCGGTGAGAAGTCGGAGTCGGAGCGCATGAGACTCAAGCGAAAGGCCGGCGCCCTGGATCACCATCAGGAGGAGAGTGAAGAGGAGTTCGATGACTATGACGAGGAGGAGGAACTACAGGATCTGCAGGCCAGAGAGGCTGCTGGAGGAGAAGAGGATGATGACTTTGATCCCGAGGATGAAGAGCGGGCAGAAGTGGCCCTGGTGGCAGCTCGTTTCCCGGCAGGCAAGGCTACTTCTGCTAGTGCTCCCAGTGATGCCATCTCCTCGGGCGTCGCCTCTGCATCTTCCAGTGCCTCCGGCAAACCGGAGGGGCAGGGCGTGACCCACTGCCACCACGAGGGCGGGGAGACCTACACGATGAGGCCACATGGCGAGAAGCACTTGGAGGAGCCGCCGCCCGCCAGCACCAGTCTTTCGGTGCCACCTTCCTTTGTGCGATATCCACCAGGAGCTGGTCCACCTCCTGCTCCTCCTGCTCTGGGACACCCACACTTGCTGCCACCCAATGGCGATCCCTATTTGCCGATCCTCCACGTTCGCCGCGATCTGCACCACAAGAGCCTGAACCTCTCGAAGGCCGCTCCACCGCCACCGACTCCACCTAGCATCAGCATCCAGCCGGAGACGAGTAAGCCACCCAATCAGCCGCTGCACTCGCCGCACGAGGCGATGCCCAGCTTCCTGGGTTCGATTCCCATGCGAAAGAGGATCCTGCCGCCACCGCCGCCGCCGACCACCTTGGACCTGATGGAGCCCCAGCACCACCACCACCATCACCATCACCCCGGCCTGGGAGGACCCAGGAGCTTTGTGGATAGCCCCGGCATATATGCCTTGAATATGTCGCGACATCCACCGAGGCAGCTGTTGGGTAAGCCGCCACCCAGCACGGACACCAGCACCGAAAAGGGAGTGCCACCTGGGGCAAGAGCACCACCTGTGGCAGCAGCCCCACCCATAGCACCGCCAGCAGCGCCGCCCAGAAGGACGGGATTCAGCATTGAGGACATCATGAGACGTTGACAATAATCAAAAACTATTAGGGAGGTCCCAGAAATCGCGGTGATTTGAAATCGTTTTAAACAGCGGTCTAAAAATGGGCTAAAAAAATGTACTAAACATTTAGTTGCATAATTTCAGGCACCTTTTTAAATGATACAAATCTGCAGCGATTTGAACCACATAAAACATGATCTGAAACCGATTTTGGGTCCCTATAAAACTGGTTCCCATTGGGGACTATAAATCCCGAAAAACTTAATACTAATTTACAGCTACGTTTTAGTACATTTTAGTACAATGTCTCTAGGCAATAGATCTAAACTGAGTAATAAAATAAATTTAAAATAAATACGAAAAACGCATTCCCTAAGCCGTAATTGTAAGCGTAAAGAAACTGAAACTCTGTTGTTGCATTTTATAGAGCCCTTAGAGTATATATACTTTATATATACATTTAAGTTAGGTGTTAAGAAACTTAGCTTAAATCTGCACATTTAAATTTTTAAGTACGAGAGTCTATCTAATTAGTTATTTTCTCGCGTGTGTGAGAGTTTGTGTGTGCCCAACAACACTAAGTGTTGCTGTTTTTTCGAGTGGATGCCAACTTTTTAATTTATGTTTCCTTATCGCGTAAGCTAATCTTAATTGAGAAAAATAAAAAACAAAAAACCAAAATCGTAAATCGGTTTTGTATGTAGGGAAAAAATGGTTGAAAGTAAAAGTAAAAAACAAAATCGAAAAATTTTAAATCGAAACTAAGCAACATTCCAGTTGAAACTTATGTAATTTAGGCTTAGTTTTAGTTTTTAAGCCTTTTTTTAGTACGTAAGTGAGTTGTGTAAGTAAGCATTCCATTCCATGGTCTTCCTTGAATTTTAAATGATTTTTATGCAAACCATATAGCGAGTTAGTTTTATTACAAATAAAGATTGCATTAATATGGAAAGAGTCTGAAGTTTGTCTTTGTGGAAGAAAATGGTAAGTTTGGTCAATCAAAGATTCTTTGGATTTTTCTAGATAATAAAAAGATAAATCAAAATATATAAGGTCTGCTTGAATTTCTTTAATTTTGGAATGAAAATTAAATAGTTTCATATTTAACACAAATTTGTTTGTTCAAGAACTTCAAGGCCTCTCCCCCAACTGAATTCCACTTGATTTTATTAATTACCAATCTTGGCTGTTTATTTCCCATAAAAGCTGGGTTGATCTTAGAGAGATCGCTGTCAAGATCGAAAGGGACCTGCGTGGAGTTATAATATGAAAATAAATCCACTGACTCACTCGCGTTTTGGGGCCATCAATCACACAGACTCAGCCGGCGGCCGCAATAATACTTCGGGCACGTTTCGAGGCCCCTCACCTCACCTTCCTAGACACGGCAGACACGACAGTTTGCGGTTTGTGGCAACGCCTTTAACATTGACTCTCCGGCAAATCGATTTAGAGAGGGGCTGGGGACTGAAATCAAGTACGCGCCACTTGGACACGTAGAAAGTTCAATTAAAATGCCACGCAAATTGTCATCATCCTCGCCGCCCGTTGGGAGTTGTGCGTTTTTCCTGGAATGCCGCCCTTTCCGTCAAATTCACGTACTTCTTCCCAGCAAATGACATCAATTTCGGACTCAACTATAAAATAATTCGCCAAGTTTCTCCGCCAAGATGATATCATCTCGAGTCCCAGGAAAGCACGTGATTTGTTTGCCAAATAAAACAAAAACGGTGCGTGAGAATGGTCTCGGTTATTACCACTTTTTATGATTTGCCGCGAAAATGTAATGTTTTTTATGCCACAAAAATTGCAAATTGTGGGAAATGGTTTGTTAATTTAAAACCCAAAAGAAGCTGAACATGGTGACTATTCAACAGATAAATGGAAAATCTATCATATCCTATTAATTTTTATTCTTAATGTTTTTCATCAGAATCTGGAGTTAACAATTTTACATATTTCTTTTTAGAATATATGTTTAAATTTATCTAATTAATTCTAATACTAATAATCAATAAGACCATATAATCAATTTAAAGGCTTACGACTTACCAATTTTGATTTTTTCACTATAAAAGAGAAAAGAAAAATATAATAAACATTTTTTAAATTTTTAATTGTATTTTATAATTAAATGGATAATTTTATATTATAATTAATATTATTTAATTCACTTTTAAATTTTGCTGTAAAGTTGTATTGCTGATCCTTATGTATAATGTATTTTACCTTAGCAAAGATACATAATTGTACACTTTTTTACAGGCGCTTGGTTTCCGAACCTCAGACAGAAACAGTGGCGCCTCTCAACAAATAATTTCAGAAACGAGCACCTAGTGTGGGGAGTTTATTTATTTAAAGTAAAGAAAGAAAAGTTCTCCATTAAAAACTAAGAAGAAAAAACCAAACCAAACCGAAATCCGTCGAGTTTAAGAAAAGTTACGATCAAAAAACCCCTGAAAAAGTTCCCGATTTTTGAGGCTCATTTTTTCAATAAAATAAGGGGTTACATCGTCAAAATTGTAAAAATTTGGTCAAAAAATATAAAAAGAGTTTTAAATGCAGAAAAGTTCTCCATTAAAAACTGAGACGAAAAAACCAAACCACTCCGAAATCCGTTGAGTTTAGGCAAAGTTACGATCAAAAAACCCCTGAAAAAGTTCCCGATTTTTGAGGCTCATTTTTTCAATAAAATGAAAGGGGTTACATCCTCAAAATGACAAAAATTTGCTAAAAAATTAGAAATCGAGTTTTAAATGCAGAAATGTTCTCCATTAAAAACTAAGAAGAAAAAACCAAACCACACGGAAATCCGTTGAGTTTAAGAAAAGTTACGATCAAAAAACCACTGAAAAAGTTCCTGATTTTTGAGGCTTATTTTTTCAATAAAATGAAAGGGGTTACATTCTCAAAAATGACAAAAATTTGCTAAAAAATTAGAAATCGAGTTTTAAATGCAGAAATGTTCTCCATTAAAAACTAAGAAGAAAAAACGAAACCACACCGAAATTCGTTGAGTTTATGAAAAGTTACGATCAAAAAACCACTGAAAAAGTTCCTGATTTTGAGGCTAATTTTTTCAAGGGGTTACATCCTCAAAAATGACAAAAATTTGCTAAAAAATTAGAAATCGAGTTTTAAATGCAGAAATGTTCTCCATTAAAAACTTGGAAGAAAAAACCAAACCACACGGAAATCCGTTGAGTTTAAGAAAAGTTACGATCAAAAAACCACTGAAAAAGTTCCCGATTTTTGAGGCTCATTTTTTCAATAAAATGAAAGGGGTTACATCCTCAAAATGACAAAAATTTGCTAAAAAATTAGAAATCGAGTTTTAAATGCAGAAATGTTCTCTATTAAAAACTAAGAAGAAAAAACCAAACCACACGGAAATCCGTTGAGTTTAAGCAAAGTTACGATCAAAAAACCACCGAAGAAGTTCGCGATTTTTGAGCAAAAAATTTACCCATTTCTTACATCGTAAAAATGGTGAAAAACTGGACAAAAATCGGTCAAAAATTAGAAATTGAGTTTTAAATGCAGAAATGTTCTCCATTAAAAACTAAGAAGAAAAAACCAAACCACACGGAAATCCGTTGAGTTTAAGAAAAGTTACGATCAAAAAACCACTGAAAAAGTTCCTGATTTTGAGGCTAATTTTTTCATTAAAATGAAAGGGGTTACATCCTCAAAAATGACAAAAATTTGCTAAAAAATTAGAAATCGAGTTTTAAATGCAGAAATGTTCTCCATTAAAAACTAAGAAGAAAAAACCAAACCACACCGAAATTCGTTGAGTTTATGAAAAGTTACGATCAAAAAACCACTGAAAAAGTTCCTGATTTTGAGGCTAATTTTTTCAAGGGGTTACATCCTCAAAAATGACAAAAATTTGCTAAAAAATTAGAAATCGAGTTTTAAATGCAGAAATGTTCTCCATTAAAAACTTAGAAGAAAAAACCAAACCACACGGAAATCCGTTGAGTTTAAGAAAAGTTACGATCAAAAAACCACTGAAAAAGTTCCTGATTTTTGAGGC
>VNJV01017540.1:0-13716 GCA_008042635.1 Drosophila nikananu
TAGATAACACACTGATAAGTAAATAACTTTTGTGTTTTTCATCCGATCTTTACCAGATTTTCGGTATTGATACATGTTCTACATATGCATGCTTATGCACAAAAAGAAAGATATATGGTAATATTTGCGGCTGCAAAACGTTTTTATTGATTTGCGGGGGATTGGGAGGGAAATTTTTAAATCTGAAACAAACTTGATCTGCGTGCAAAACATTCCGACCTACATACCGAATTTGGTGGCTCTAGCTCTTATAGTTACTAAGCTATAGGCGTTTATTGATTTATTGATTTTATTGATTTGCGGGGGAGTGGGAGGGAAATTTTTAAATCTGAAACAAACTTGATCTGCTTGCAAAACATTCCGACCTACATACCGAATTTGGTGACTCTAGCTCTTATAGTTGCTGAGATCTAGGCGTTTACACAGACGGACAGACGGACAGACGGACAGACGGACAGACAGACATGGCTAGATCGACTCGGCTGTTGATGCTGATCAAGAATATATATACTTTATGGGGTCGGTAATGCTTCCTTCTGCCTGTTACATACATTTGCACGAAATTAATATACCTTTGTACCTACGGTACATGGTATAAAAACTTCTATGAAAAAATACGGATTAATTAAAATATAAATGCAGAGAAATGTATTTAACAGCTTAATTTTTAAGTAGTTAAAACAATAAACACCAATTAAAACTGAAAAAAAATTGACAAATCAACGTTTATAATAAAATTAAACATTTTCTTGAAATTGAATTGCTATATTTTCAAGGAGATCCTTTATAAATATATTTCTTTCGGTGCCTTCAGATACATTTTGAAGCGCACGCTTCAGCATTTTTGATGTTGTTGTCATCAATTTAACAACAACGACAAACGCCGAACAACAAAAGACGAAAAACAGAGGGAACCCACCAGAGAAACCCAGAGAAAAAAAAGTTAAAATAAAAAAGAAAACATTCTTCGCGTCTTGATCCCGAACGTTCTCATAATTTGTTTGCCCCTCGGAAGAGCAGACCAGAAGACCCCTTCCCCCAATTTCCCATTGTGCGACCGCGGACTGTGAGAAAGATTTTATTTCGTTCAAGTGGTTTTTGATTTAACACCAAAACACAACCAGCCGAAGAGTGGAAAATATTTTAATGATGCGTCGTCGTCGTCGTCGACGCTGCAACTGAAAAACAAAAAGAAAAAGACCAAATGGAAAACAAAAAGATTTCTAACTCGTTTTTCGGGGGCCTTTCTTTTTCCTTTTGCGTTTGTTCTCGATTTATTTGTGGTTTGATTGGGAAGACATTCGCTAGATTGATTAGCCCGCTGGGAAAGCTTGGCGATCGCTTTTAAATCGAGTTCGAATATGAGGCATTTGTCACCCCTTTTCAATTTTTTTGTTTTTTTATATAGGAGTGGAAGGGGATATTCCGCTTCCGAAAAGGGTTAAAAAACAAAACTGAAGAGCGGCGAGCTGCACTCGACAGGCTGGCAATGAGGTCCTACTTGTGCCCAGGAGCCTGATGCGGTTTAACATCTGTCACGGCGGCTTCCTTCTTTCCTAAAAAACAACATACACCGGCTTGAATAGCCGCATTATGGACTTAGGACCTAACCAGGCATAATATTATGCCGCTTTTATGGGGTATTTTAACTGAAATTGACACACATTTGCAACGATAAATTGGGATAAATTGAGCAATGCGAGAGGTTAGCTCATTGGTTCGGTGATCAAGCAGAGTAAGTGATCATGAAGGAAGTAGAGAGTGGCAAAATATTTGGATCTAAAATTTAATACTTAATAATAATATATACAAAATAATTTTAATTCAAGTTGATAAATGAATTATTCAAGATTTACTGAAAATAACCTAACGTAAGACAAAATTTAACAAAACAAAACAAACGTTTAAGCCGTTTAGTTTGCTGATCTATAAAAGCTCTCTTTTTGAGTCCAGGCTTTTAATATCTCAAGTAATCCGAAGACTTGACCACCATGAAGACTTTTATTCTTTTCCTAATTTTGGGTAAGTTTTATTTGGTTAAAAGCTATACATAAATAATTGTTGTAATTTATAGGTCAGTGCAAGGAATTGATTGCTCAGAATCAGTGCCATAAAACTTATATTGAAGATGATGGTTATTGCGGAATTTCAGCGGATTGTTATCAGTATGCTTATAGTCATCATATTTTAAAATATTATATGTGAAGGCGTCATGAAGTGGGACTCTCAGGTATGTATACAATATGAGATTTGAATTATACGAGAGAGTTTATTAATATTATTTCACAGCTATTCAATTCTATACGAAGGGATTGTGTCCCAAAGACAAGCCTCGATGCCCAATAGATTATTAATTTAATAAATTAAAATAATAATATAATAAACATAATAAAAGAAAAATAATTGTTTAATTAAGAAAAACTATGAGAAGGAGGGCACCTCTGATAGTTCGTATGTCCCAATAGCTCAACTTTCGATATATAACCTTGAAACTTTAAATTTAATTAAAAATTGTACGAGACTGTGTATTTATATTATTACACAGGTGTTTCTTCCACACGGAAAGGAAGGTGTCCTACTGACAATCCACAATGCCCAAATATTTTAACATAAATAGAAAATAATATAATATAAATCATTAATAGGAAATAAATTGCATCTACAGGGTGCACTTGATTTGAGTGATTTTACTGTAGAAAAAAATAGCTAATATGTGAATGCAATAAGTTATATTATATATAAATATATATATCAATCTGTATAACGACACACTGGATTTGTTTCAGAATATATTCTGTTTTTCACACTAAATCAGAATTTTGTAGTTAATTAGTCTTATGATCTATAAAAGCCTCTTTATCAGTCCTGGGATTTTAATCTCACAGAGAATCCGAAAGTTTTAGCGTTATGAAATTTGTATTCTCTTTCTTATTTTGTGTGAGTTAAAAATTATTTTCTTGAAAACTATATGAAAATGTTATGGTTTATAGCTTTCTGGAAGAAAATAAACGCCTGGAATATATGCGATAGAACTATACCCGATAAACTGATCCTATTTGTGGAATAACACCGGATTGTTATTACAATGCTTACAATAATGCGGATTTAGAAACTTATTCTTGTAAGCGAGTGTTAATGGGACTACCAAGGAATGTAATTATACAAGAGTTTTTATTAACATTATATCACAGATTTTTCGTCCAAAACCCAGTTGCGTGAATGGCACGCAATTAGTTAATTTTTGACATTAAATGACTAATAAATATTTCCTCGAAATATATGTTATATACATTTTGGTTTTAATAACAAAAAACTAGATTTTTGCAATACCTTAATTTGTTTTTCTCACTAAATCGTGCATTCAACGGTAATAAGTCTGCTGACTTAGTGGAAAAAAATATTCTTGACAACATTATATTCCCACAAAGTACCTGAACACTTGAGCATTATTACGATTTCTATTATCTTCCTTATTTTGGGTGAGTTTCCGTTAATTCTGTTAAAAATTATATAAACGTGTTATTAGTTATAAGTCTCTTCACGGGAGACTTCACAGACATTGATTGCGAAAAGATAAATTCTAGGCTTGATAATAATTATATGTGTGGAATTCTAGATGACTGTAATCAGCATTCTATAAATGCTGACATTTTTCTTACATTTCTTGTAAACGTAATGAATAAAGTTGCAAGGTATTTACATAGATGATCAAATCTTTTAGTTATTCAAAGCAGTTTATTAATATTATTTTACAGAATTTAAGATCAAGCAAAGGGGAGAGTGTCCTTCTGACAAGCCCCTACAGATTATGACTGATGTCAGCAATTTCTTAGCAATTGTTAAGCAAATCCTTACAAGACCATAAAATATAATGAAAAAAAACCCATGTTATTATATGCGAAAGAATGGATAAAAAAAGTTATTTATTATAAATAAATAAACAGAAAATTATAAATGCTGTCACCGAGCACTTTTTAAATTGTATATTGTCCGCAATTAATTATTTTCTACAGTTATCGCTAAATAAAATTATTTATTTCATAATAAAATTCATTTTTTACACTAAATTTAAAGCTAATTAGCCATTATAGCCATGTTCCTGTAGTTCAATTATTTTGAAAATTCACGTTAAAGGGTAAGTTCCTTCAATAATTTCAGCAAATATATTTTTTAGTTATGTCACAGCTCGAGTATGCAAGAGCCTCCCCTCGGTTCTTTTGATATAAAGCCGACGGCCTCTTATTCACCCCTCCCTCTGACCCGTTCACTCACTCCCCCTTCAGAACCTCTCCCCGACTTCTACAACTAATGTGACACTAATCATGTGACCTCGAGTGCCGCTGGCCACATTTTGATGACCGCTTTGCACGCTGTTTACACACGACAATCGGCGATCGGGCAAAGTTTTCCAACAATTTCCGGGGAAAAGAAGAACACAGAGCGAACAGAGAAGGAATCAAAGGAGGGAAAAAAGAAAGAAAATGCGATCCATTCATAAAAGAAATGCCATTCTAATGCTTTCTTCTTGCTGTGCCTCTATTGTGGCACCTTTTTACTGGGTTCTCTGAGGAAAATCAACAAGAACACACCAAGAATGAGAAAATGTGTTAAGGGGCAAAGAAAATGGAACTGCGGGGAAATGGGTATTCCAATGCGTAGGTAGTCAAGGGAGAGAGAGTGAGAGATTAGATAGAAGGGGGGGGTGACTTTGATTACACGGAGAGAAAAAAAATTCTGAAATGGATATGATAATAATAATATTTTAGAAGGAATTTAAATGGTTATTAAATGGCATTTTACTCCTAGTATTTCTTAGTTGTGTTTTCAAGAAAAATTATTTTTTAAAAATTTTAGTTTGTTAAGCACTTTTTCCCTATATTTTCTACAAATTTTTGTTCAATATTATTTCCATTTTTCCCTATATTTTCTACACCTTTTTCTTCTATTTTATTTTTTCCAGTGCCTTGTTTCAGGTACACCTTTCGTGTGTTAGTTGCCTACTCAAATACCTATAACGCGTGTCAGAGGCAACCAATTAGCGCAGCGAGTGGGAGAGAGATGAGTGCAGTGAGGCAATGAGAGAGAAGAAGCAACCTTAAGGATCCTGTTCTTGAGGGTTGAAGGATAACAAACAGATCCCCGAGCCCCTTGAATAGAAGACGTTGATGAGCCGCAAACTGCGCAGGAAGCTTCACTTGCTTCTCCGGCTCCTAGCTGCTCCTTGCTGCTCTCTCTCTCTCTCTCTCTCTCTCTTCTCCATCCTCGCTCTCATTCCCCTCGCTCTTCAGCTCCCCTGGCGATTGACAGGCGGCATTTAGGGGATAATTTCGGGGCATATGCAGGATCCCCGGGCCTCGGGTGATCTCGAGTCCTCGAGAATGGAGTGTGTGTGACGCAGCAGGACGCGCTCCACAAAAATTTAATTTAACATCTGCCCGGCTCATCATCGTCCTTCTTTTGGTTCCTGCCAACGCTGCTAAGGACATGTGCGTTTTTAGTTATTGAAATTTTTAGTTGTTTCATCCTGTCCCTTGTCTCCTGACTGTGTGTATGTGCATTGAGTATTTAATTGCAGATAATATCGACAAAACAAAACAGCAGGCGGACGAATCAACAGCTGAAGATCCCGGAAATGCATCTTGGGTAGGAAAAGGGGGGATGTCCTTTCTTCTCTCCGCTCTTTGCTCTCCGCTCTTCGATCCCCTATTCTCTGCTCTTCTGTGGAGGCTCGAGCACGTGTCAATAATTGTTCACATGCCAATTCGAGGGGGGCACTGAGGTCCTTCAAGGAATCAGCTGTCGTTAAGGGGGGGAAAGAGTTACCTTAAAGTGTAAGTCGACTTTATTTGATGAAGATTAATACTCGTTGTAAGGGTCCTTAAGAGGGGCTTAGGAAAAAAGTCAAGGGATTTATAAAGATCAAATAATAATAACTAAACTTTTTGAAAGTAACTTAAGTTTAAGAGAAGTGCTTAGCTTAACTGTAAGTAGATTTATTTTTAAGTTTCTGGGTCTTCCGTTAAAAGCAATAAGTTACCATTGAAATGCACAAGTAATTTAACAGTTTCTTCTCCTTTAAATCAATTAGCACCTCTGATCTCCTCCTCTAATGGTGTCCCCTGATCTGTCGATTGATATATTTGCTCAGCTTAAACTCCGTTTCATGGCACTCCCGACTTTGGCAGATATACAGATATATATACATATACAGCTTTTGCATTTGGCAAGATCTGCGGGCCAACGAATGCAAATTAGTTGCGCACTTGGTCAACAGTTAACTCATCATCGCCAAACAACTTCCATCTGCTGCCTTTTCGCTCTCTTGGCAATTGCAAAAAGCTAACGGCAAAGCTAAATCCGAACGAAGCTGAAAATGAAGAGGCAGCTTCATTACACAGGGAGAAAATGTATCAATAAAATAGTGAAGATTAGTTTTGGGATTTTTCAAATTTAAAATAAAGTCAGTACCATGACCCTTGCATCATTGATAATGAGATCTCATTAAGTCTTTAATGGTTTATACATATTTAAGGATTTTAGGTAATAATATTAAAATTTTAACAATAAATATAGGAAATTTTAAATTATCCGATTTCAACATTATATAAATTTTTTAATTTTAGAAAACAAGATTAATGAATAAATAACATACCAAACCTTATTCCAGCCTTAAAATAGCTTATTTCCCTATTGGTAGATCTTATTATTTTATAAAAGATCTTTTCAATTTTGTATTAATCTTGATTAAATAATATTAATGTAAATATAATTATATATATATATATTTCTTTCTCTGCACCTTAAAGAGAAGCCCGCAAAGTAGCTAATGTAATTGTGTTTGTAAATGCCATAAAGTTGGCAACACTTGCTGTGCTGCGGCCCCAACAACAACAAGAAGAAAAGTCAAACTGAAATATGTTTGCCCAGCGAACTCACCTCTTTTTTTGCCCCCTCTTCAGTTTTCCCGCCCACTTGCCCCGCTTTTCCAGCCCGTTTTCCCTGCTGCAGCTCACGCCCCCTGAGCAACGCTTGCAAATGAAGTTCACGAGATGGTCAAGACGATAATGTTGGCGAGCGCATTTGCCAAGTCATGACTGCTGTTGCTGTTGCTGCTGCTGCTGCGGCCTGCTGCGGCCTGCTGCCTGCGATGTTGCTGCTGCCCTGACACCGAGGCAACATCGACATCAGCAACAGCAACACGAGCGAACGAGTTTCTGTCGCTGTTTGTTTGTCGCTGCTGCTGCCCGTTGTTGTCCACTTTGTCGCCATTGCCAGTGCCCTCAAAAGGAGGAGAAAAAAATAAGTAAAATAAGTAAAACAAAAAAAAAGTAGTGGGAAAAAAATATACAAAACAAAAAACATATAGAAAAAATAGAGAAATAGTTGGAAATCAAATCAACAACAAAAGTAAAGCAACGCCAAAAAGCAACTGCCAAGCAAAAGAGAAAACCGAAATTGCCATTACACTATACCAGTTATTAATTTATTTAGCGTTTAAGTTTGTTATACATCAAATATGAAAAGTATTTTTTTTATTACTTTTCAATTATAATTTGAAATAATTTTTACAAGATTTCATTGGAAACATTTTCTTATTTTGTTATATATTAATTATAAGACCTATTTTGAAACTTATTTTGGAGAAATTATTAATTTTTAATCAAAAATAATATGATTTTAAGGATTTTACTTTGTTATGAAATTATTAATGAAACTATTTTTTTGAGAAATAATTAAATTTATAATACTTATTCAATATGATTTTTACAAATTTTAATATGGAATTTTTCGAATATTTATATATATTTATAAATTAATTTAAAAACTAATTAAACTACAAATACTAGTACAATCTATTTTACTAACTTCTGGGAACCCCCTAAAAAACATGATTTAGCTTATTAAATTTAAGTATAAAATATATTAGTAATTAATCAGTATGATTATTTTAATCACATTCTTAATACCCTTTCGATAGAGTATCTGTTGCAACCAACGACAAGAAATCTATGTAAAACTCAATTGAAGTGCTCGGATCGTCGCTCCACATTTTTCCTCGGCTTTTTGCCTTTTGTTTGATTTAGTTTATGCCCCGGCCACACCCACCAACCGCCCCCTGAACACCCTGAAGAGCCCCCCGAGGCCCCCTTAACCCCCAGCAGACAGCCAAAGCCCCCCTTAACGCCCTGCAGACCCCCCAAGCCCCCCGAAAACCCCCTCTTAGCCCCACAGTGTATGCCTGGCAAACTTGGCGTTCCAAAGTTGACTGCAGTTCGAATGCCCCGTCACACAGATTCTCACGCACACAAGGGCACTGCTCGTGGCAGAAATGAATCTCCGCCTCGCCGAAGTCGTCGTCATACGAATATTTAGTAGAGTATGAAGTAGTTCGGGTTGGGTACATGAAATGAGTTGACCTCGCTTGACCTCGTTTCAGTTTCTTTTTCTGCCCGCGCTTCTGAGTTGCTCTTCTCTTTTTATTTTCCTCTCTTCTACTCTACTCTTCTTTTTTTTTTTTTTTTGCTTTGTAGCATTTATTTTATTTGTGCAAACGTTTTTAATGAAATTTCCTTTCACCCTTTCCCCCCCTGAGTGCGCTGAGTGTATTTATTTTCTCTCGGGTTTCAATTAGAAATCTTCATAATCGTTTCTGGTTTTCTGGGTGCTCTTTTTGGTCAAGTATCTTTGGGATTTGTTTTGGATTTAATGGATTTTAGTGTTGTAATTGGTATTTAATGGAGATTAGTTTAAGCTCTATTAAACTTGAAAAATTTTTTAAATTAATATAGATATAAATAAATCATTTAAAAAAACTTTCTCACTTGATTAGATGATCATAAATTTCTTAATTTTCCTAACGTTCGCTTACTTGATTTATATTTGAAAGCCTTTTCTGAAAGGGTTTATCTAGGTTTTAATTAGCTCCTTATTTTTTATTGCCTTGAATTAATTTTTAATATTTTTTGGCAAGTGTATAACATTCTACTTCGCCTTCTTTTTAGTTTGTTTACCTCGCCTTAATGTTGTTGCGGCTGCTGCTGTCGTTGATGTTGATGTTGCTGCTGTTGATTACTTTCACCGGACAGCAGCTTTGAGTACAACAACAGATCACAGTTATGACAACAACAATAACAGCAACAATACCACTACCAAGAAGCATACCAAATAAAGAAAAAAAGTGGCTACATTTTTTATTGTTTTTTGTTACTGCAGGCATATGAAATATATTTCATCATAATGGGGCCGATGTTGTTCTAATAGTTCAATGGGTTGAAGGGGTTTTTAAATATATTTGACGTATTTTTAGGAGTAAATATAGAAATAATTTAAAGAATGATATATTAAATATATATATTTTTTTTTTCTTTATAATGAAACAAATAATATCCATTGAATATACAAATCAAAAATCGAGCAACTCTATAAAAGAATTAATAAATTTGAATGTATTATTTATAAATCATATTGATTTTATATATAGTATTTATACCTTTTATTATTTTAAAATTCATAAATTGGATAATAAAGGTTTTACTTACAAAGACATTTACACAAAAATCATATTTCGTCATATTTTCATATCAACATACACCTTAAAATATATAAACTAAAATTGTGTATTAAATTAAATAAAATTATATTGAGTCAAGACGGATCTTTACAAATTTTTAAGGACTATAATTATAATAAATTACGATTCATTAAATAACTTGCAAAATTCTCAGGGTATTTAAGTTATCAAATTTTTCTGCCATATTGCAGCAGGTTGCTGCTGCTGGCGTTTCTGCAACAAAATGCACAGTACAACAGCTGCTACTGCCTCTTGAGACCCGTATCTGAATCAAAATGAAAATTTGAAATAATTAGGCAGGCATTTGCAAATTGTTCTTATTGTTCTAATGCCTGCTGGCTGCTAGAAAATCGTTCAAGTGAAACTAAAGCATTTACTGCATATGTCCCCAGGCAATAAACAAGCTATGAAACAAATCAATAAATCTCAAATTTGCAGTGTCAAGGATAGGTTTTTTATGGAAATTCTATTTTCCTCAGAGGCAAGTCTTAGAGTAACCTGCATTCCATTTCTTTGTCACATATTTTAAAGGTGTTCCCACTGTTGAATATAAAATAAACCTAAATTTTATATTTAATCTTTCTTATTTTAAATGGTAAATCTATAAATATTAAATTTTAATTATTAGTATTTTAAAATTAACCTTAACTTAAATTTTAAAAAATCCCCAATATGGCTGCTAAATATTTTTACCTAATCTAGTACCATTTAATTTTAAATTAATATTATTTCCAACCTTTCTTCTAGCAAACCCCATCTGACTTTCTTTTCCTTGGCACACATTTTTGTTAAGTTTTTTATTTTAGTTATATTTTTTAATGTCTGTTTTTGGCTTTACTTTACCGTTAGGTAAGTGGGATTTCGGCGGCCGTGTTACCAACAAAAAAATAAGAAACCGTTGACATGCATCTCATATAACGCGTACCCTTTCTTACCCATAACCCCCTCCCTCAACTCCAAATATTTAGTATGTTTTTTGGATCTTTTTCGGATCTTTTTCTTTTTTTCAGCTTTTTTTTATAGTTCACGAAACGAAAATTTCATTGTACCCACGCCGTTGGCGAAGCGACAAGCGGAAATGGTAAACATTACCTACACTTACTGAATAAGAAGAAGCCCAACGCCAACAAACGCGGAATGGGAAATGAGTAACTGAAAACTGAGACCGAAAAACACAGGCAACACAGAAACGGTTAGTTATGAAACCGAAGCATCACTCAAAGCCCGAACCGCCAAAAGCCAAAAGCCGCCCGCGCAGCCGCAGAGAAAATAGTAATATTATTTTCGTTTTCAAAGTGAGAAAAAATAGTAGAAAGGGGAAAAAGGGGGGCACAACCAGGTGACAGCAGCCGGGGAAGCAACTTTCCAATGCGCACAAGCCCAGAGCCCAGACATTTTCATATTATTTCATTATTATTATTGTTTCGATCAAAAAAAAAAAGAAACCAACAACAATAAAAACAAATAAAAACAAAGCAAATAAAAAGAGTTGCATGATGTTTATGTGAAGGTGCGCCTCAGAGTTGACCACCGAAACCGCCGCGAAACGCAGCTGAGCCATAAAACCTTTCAAAACTTTTAACTATTTTTCAGAAAATAGGGAAAAATAGTGGAAGAAATGAGGAAAAGATAATGCAAACAGATTGGTAGAAGGTGTTTTCAAACCGGAGTGTTGTTGAGTGAGAGTTTTGTTAGGCAATGGATTAATCTCCAAGGTTTTAAGTACATAAACTTTAGGTATTTAATATATATATTAGAGCTAATTATACTGTCCAGATACATATATCAGTGAAATGTAATTATAATTTCCTAATACTTTAAATTAAAATATTTACAAGTATATAACGTTAATTATACCATGTCTCATTAAATACATTTTCGAAGTTATTTTTCGGTTTATAATTAAACTAAAAAAGTATTCAATAAATATGGATGGTGTAAAGAGTGAAATTTAGGAAAGGAATTGTTTAATTCATATTTATTTTTAAAAATAATAGGTTATATAATACATATTATTTATTTTATTTTTTATGATATAAATATCTTTAAAAGAATATATAATAATTTTATATTATTAACACATTTTATTGTATTAAATTCCAAGAATTAAGCAAAGACTACATTTTTTAATGCTTTTACAAAGGTATTTATATGAAAATATTTTGTTTTTTATATTATAAATTAATGTACCACCTTAAAATGTAAGCAACAAATTTTGTGAAGCCTTTTATTACATTTAGGGAGCAACATTAAAATAGTTTAAATATTTGAATAATACATATGTTAATTAATTTGAACTAACTACTATATTTGATTTTCCTTTTTCATTCTTTTTGCATGTTCTGCATGTATCCGGGAGTATCTTAATATGTTTAATTAATTACTTAAATTTTCTTTAAACATTTTCACAATAATGTACAGCTCAATTTACCCTTAATTTTAGTTTACTTCTCGTGCCCTTCCTTGAAATGCTCGTTTTGCGAGCGCTTTTGTTTAATAGAATTGCAGTGCTGCCGAAGGCAAAAAGTAAAAGCAAATAGACTGGAAATGGAGGGGAAAAATGCACAACTTCAATCAGGACCTGCTCCTGCCCCTTCCCCTGCTCATGCACACTCTCGTCTCGCACAAAGTTTTCTATCCGCAGCCAGTCTCGAATGTTGTTGGTTGTTTGTGCGGATTGAGAGGGTTCATTGCATTTTATGCGACGCGACGTTGCAGGTGAAATGCAAACAGCAGCAGGAGCAGCAGCAACAATAACAATATGCCAGGACTACCCAGGACTACGCACATACACACAAGGATATGGTGGAAGTTGGAGCTAGGAGCCAGAGTCGGGGTTTGGGGTTTGGGGTGGCTGTCTGGTTCCGTGTGCTGTGTTGCCTGCTTTGTTTGCAATCATTGCATGTGCAAAGCCCCAGCCCAGAGTCATATTTTCCGGGGGCGGCGGAGTAGCGAGGGAGAGGCCAGCGAACCCTTCGCAACCAAAAAGGCCACAACACAATCTTCTCACCAGGCCCAGGCCCAGGCCCTGGAAAATGCTGCCTAACACCCGCTTAACAAAAGGAAAATGGCAGCTCATTGAGTTTGAGGGGGCGTCTGACAAACAGTCCTCACTCCCACAGAAAACCCAACCCTAATCGAGGGCCCAGGCCACAGAAAACAAATCCCAAAATCATTGATCGAGAGGCCATGTTGACAAGTGCAACGAGCAAAAGCCGAATGATTAGAAGGGGTTGGAAATTGAGCGCTGAGACCGAGATGCGGCCACAACTGGCTAGCAGCGACCTTGAGGATTAATAAATAACGAGTTTGCACATACAAAGTAATTATACAAACAAGTCTATGAGGAAATTGTGTGATTTAATGGTAAATTTATAGCTAAAGTAAAGGGGAAAATATCTTTAAAAGTATAACTATCAGAGTTGGATTAATAAAAAGAAAGAATAAATATTTGTGGTTAACATATTGTTACCTTTTAAATCAAATTCACTTTAATACTTAATTAATTTCACCATTGCTCCCCCATAAGTGACTCTTCTCCTGGACAGTGACTCGTTACAAAGTGCTCTGATATAGCTTAATTCCGATGAAGTCACAGCATCGCTGACCAAACCAAACCAAGCTGAAATCGAGGCTGAAAAATCTGCATGTGGCAGACCAACAACCAAATGCGGAAAGACCCTAGGAAAAGCGGGGAATGAAAAAAGGAAGCAAGGGAAAGCGGTGGAAAAAAAGGGCCCCGAAACCCAGAACCTGGGAGGGAACCATGCGGCATTTTTCGACAGGCGGCGGCGGCGGCGGCTTGGTCAGGTGGTGGTGCTGGTGGGGCCGCCTCTCCCAGTACAGTTTACATCAGCATCGACATCAGAGCGGTGGCTTCTGCCCGCAGCAGCCAAGGCAGAAATCATAAAACGAAAACGAGTTACAAAACTGCTGGAAATTCCGCCAGAGCATTGAGAGAGTCGGGGAAGGGGTACAGGGGCTGGGGATAGGTATAGGGATGTAGATAGGTATCGGGGACAGGGAGACAGGTAAAGCGAATGGGTGAACCGACATTTGCGGAATGCAAAACTACAAATAGGAAGCCCTGGCTATGTGGAGATGTTGCTTCTGTGTCGTCGTTGTTATTGGGGGGCTCTATTTAT